>VWPU01010143.1:0-12493 GCA_013398955.1 Callaeas wilsoni | reverse complement strand
TACACAAAATAACTGCTAAAATGCGTCTCTGGACCAAGCAAGCAAAGAGATCCGAACACCGGAGATGCATTGAATGCCTGCTGTGTAGCTTCTACATAACTACACAATCACGTGTGGAACATTTAGAAGTCCTGCAAGGGTCAGGAAAAGCTCTGAGATGCTTCTGAGCTTCCTCTGTTACTGCTTGACAGCGTTGCTGGAGGACAGAAGACACAACACAGAGGCTGCAGGAACAAGGGTGGTACTAAAGAAAGAGGGGTCCTGGCCTTGACTTTCAACTTGCTTATTGGTCTACCAGGACAAAAATAACCCTAAAGTGGTAAAAAAGTCACATACAGCTGAATGAAAGCAAGCACAGCATTTTCAAATACTGAAAACTGTAGTTAAAAGCAATAGTTTAGAGAAAAGAAATGCACGTAAGACTTCCAGGGATTTTCCTCAGAAAAACACTCTTGAACAAACATTAAAATAAAAAAGAATAAAATAAAAGAATTGGAGAAAAGTTTTAGAATGTTTTAAGTAATACTTGATTTGTTCACCAAATATTTTCATGATCTATTATCATACTTGTAGATAACGTTTATTTAGTTGGGTAGGAAATCAAATCCTTTCTCGTCCGAAAGTTAGAGGGTAAGTGAAATTCTTACTAAGTCCCATCAAGCACATCAAAATATAATTCCCCATCTTTCTTCCCCTCACAGATTATTAGGGAACTTCCACATGGCATCCACCTTCCTCCTGACAGTACAAATGCATCCAGTGCCACGAAGGAAATCGGCCGCAGAAATACAAATAACACAATTACAAATATACAAAGAAAATTTCAGTGGAAGAAGAGTTGTGCATGGCAAGGAACAGATCTCCCTGGAGAACCTGAGGGACTCCATCCCTCTCTGCAGGTGTGCAGGTCCCCACGTGTGCTTTGACAACAAAGACAGAAAAGCAGTGAATGCCCCTGGATCCCTGGAAGTGTCCCAGGCCAGGCTAGACAGGGCTTGGAGCAGCCTGGGACAGTGGAAGGTGTCCCTGCCCATGGCAGGGGCTGGGACTGGATGATCTTTAAAGTCCCTTCCAACCCAAATTACTTCATGATTCTATGATTTCCATATTTGCCAAAATACTTCTCCACCTTCAGGCAGTGAGCAATGCCCAGGTTCAGTTATTAATTGCTACTAAGAGCAAAGTGTACAAATATCAAAAACTGAAAGAGTTTTATAGACTTGCACCAATTTTAAAAAGTGCTCAGATAACAGGATAAAGTCAAAACTGTGCAGAGATTTGTGTGCTTAAGGAAGTGTTTCATTACTTTAAAAGACATCTGTAAACTGAAACCAATCCAGCAGCACTTATCAATACTCCAGTTAAACAGAAAACACATGCAGAACTCTGGCCACCACTGCTACACGTTACACTAAAAGACTCATTCTCAAAATGTCATATTCTATTGGCAAAAACATGGTTTTAGAAATCCCCAAATGATACCTGGGCAGTTGGGAAGGACATTTTCAAAGCACTCAGAAAAAATGGTATTGCAAGCACAAGCAAGTTAGTTGCAATATAATCCTGGCAAGGAGAACTTCTTTCCGACATTAAAAATTGAAATATGCTGAAATTAGAACGGGAAGAACAATGCTGTGTGTCCTGCTGCCTACAGCTACTGCCACAAAAACCTTCCTAATGTTGTTTTCAGCCTCTACTTAAAAATATGAGAGCAAATTATCTCATTTGAATGCAGGTATCAATTACAGCAGGGTGTTTGAATTCCTAACTCACAGCCTCAGCTGCACAACAGATCAATGGGAACACCAAAACCACTTCAGAACTAATACTTGTATCTTCTCTACTTAGTATAGAAAGAGACAGTAAATTGTCAAAATAAACATTCAAAAATCTCTAGACGAAAAATACCGATTGGCCCAAACCTTCTAAGAATACTTGGATCCAATCATACATTTGAAATCTAGCCACTCCCTTCCACTTACCGAAACATTTTACTAGGAAAAATAATCCTTCACGTTGGTTTTTAGTCTTGACAATTCTGCCATTCACAACACAGTGCTGTTTCAAATAGGTCTTTCCACTAAATTAGATGTTATTTTAAAGGGATTTTCTTTAATAAGCTATGACAGAAGCTTTACCATGACTTAATAAATGATAATTTTGGATGCGGTAAGGAACAGGAGTTCTCAGGTGGCTTTATGTGCTGTGCTACATTAACATACAAGTACTGCATGCACAGAAAATGTTTGCACAGTATCTCATTTTTAGCAGCTCTGACAGCGTTGTGCATCATGGAAAATATCTTCTCCTTCCTTAGTTACCCCGAACCACCTGCAATCTGTGTGCTGTTTGCTGGATTTGCTTTCCTTGAAGCAGTGACAGCATGAATGTAACAACTATAAAGGTGCAAAGAAGCATCGATGCTGAATTACTAACACGAATTTATGTATTCTGGATGGCAGAAAATTTTAAAGAGAAGAAGCTGCTGAGGACAAAAGCTGGCATTTCTTTAAAGCTCATAGGTGAGACCAGGTAGTAACAATAATGGAAGGGTAAACGGAGTTGTCTAAGCTCTAAGTCTGAGCAGCATCCAGCATATGGAATTTAGGGGACATTTTCTTTCCTCCCCTCCAATTTTTGGAAGTTACAACCTCAGCTTCTGGAGCTCATTTCCTACACCCTCCCCAGACACACTAAGCCACCGCTACCCCACCACAGTGAACGCTGAGGACCCTTCCAGCGACACTTTACATCTCAAACCCTGCACATGGAACACGTCAACACCGTGTCCCAAAAAAGCCCAGGCGGAACAACCCCACGACATGAAAATATGTTATGTGTGAAAGCAGAGAAGCCTGAGAGCAGCACGAGTCTGCGGGAGGGTTGCAGAAAGGATCAGGGTGAGGCTGGAGCGATGTTTTCCCCTCCCACCACTCCAGGTTCACTCCAAGTGCAGTTTCAGGACCTCCTCACCTGAACACACCAAATGTGTGTGTAATAATCCTCAAATTCCTCTCTCATGGCTTTGCCCCACCGCTTTTTGAACCTACACCAACTTTTAGAGATCATGTGGCAGAAAGGTCCACAGCTCAGCCGCTTCAGAACCCTGAGCATCCTTGTTTCTTACCTTTCTGCAGTCCCTAATTCGTATTTTTGAAGCAGGAAGAGAGGGGCTGGAAGCACACACAATATCGAGGATGAAAGGAAGAAATTCCACTGTGAATTTATACACCCACGCAATGCTTTGTTCTCTTGCTTTTCTTATAATTTCTAATACCTTACTTGAGGTTTACAACAAGTGAGCATTGGGCTAACGTGATTTTTCAGATCTGATTATAACACCAAGATCTCTTCATTAGTAGGGATTTCAGGCATCACTGCAAATATAAATCAAGAATTCTTACATCTTCCCATGCAGAAAATGTCACATGTATCTACATTTAATTCCATCTGCTATTTTAAAGGCCAGTCATTCAAAGTCATGCTGCCTTCCTACAACTTTTCACAGTTAAGTTTTAAATCTATATACAGGTGCACATATATACAGACACATACACATATATATATACACATGCACTAACAAATACATAACTTTTCCTCTCATTACTTTTGATCACTTTATTTCCTTTTCCATATGGTTTAAGGCCACACTGAAGAGCAGAGTGCAGAGGTGCCCCACTGCTTTGCCAGGGATCTCCTGGAGGTCTGCAAGAGCCTTTGACAAATTACCTGAATTTGTAAAACATTATTTGCAGCCAGGGTCAGCAACGGGAGCAAAGCTCTTCCTGTCTAGAAGGGAAGTAACTCTGGTGCAGACTGCCCTCAATTTAGGGTCTCACCTGTAATTTCCAGATGCCATTTCTAAGGACAAGCCCCACACTGCCCATGACCCACCGTTTGAGGGTATGTTAATCCCTGAATTAATTGTCTGGAATCCAAAGACAGTCCCAGAACTGTGCTTATGGAAGCCTTCTGGCAAGTCCTGACAAACCCACAGCACTGCTAAGCCTGGGGAGGGGCTCAAGGAAAGATAAAGGCAAGTTTTAAAATAAACTACTGCAATCACATAAGCTTAAGTGGGAGGTATGGAGCTGTACTGGGTGGTTTAGAGGAGAACAGGGAGAAAAAGACCGTAACAAACCCCAGGTATTACAGGCAAATGTTGTAACAGAAATTAATACAAGAGGTGCTAATAGGAGTAATCTACAGCATCTTCTCCACGCTCCTTTCACACAAAGCATCCTCTGGAGGCAGAAGGGTCGTGCTGCTCTCCCACCAGGACAGTTCCAGCAGCAGCACCAGTCACACAGCCAAGAAAAAGATTTTCCCCTCAGGCACTGTACTCTTTAAGTTTAGTTGAGGGCTTTCCCGACCAGATTTCGCTGTAGAGGTGCGGAATTACAAAAGCAGATTCTCGTGCAGCCACAGAACCACGAACCCCTCGCTGCTGCAGGAAGCCACCTCCAGATGGAAGGCTCCAAGCCCACCCCTCTGCAGCCAGGAATGAGCTAATTACTGCCGAATTTTTCCTAATTAAATGAATGCAATATCCAGTTCTCCCAAATAATATAAACTGGGTAATGAGGAGACTTCCCTGGCTACAGATGAACTCACTAAATGCAATAAAATGAACATCTGGGTATGGTGAGCTCTCACCATCAGTTTGTTTATAACACAGGATGGAAAGAGGCGAGTCAGAATTAAGTGATATTAAACAAAGCCTTTCTTCAAAGGAAGTAGTTTTATAATCCATACATGATTAGAAATGCCTAATTTTTCCAGCTTCTTAAGAGGCTGTATCTGATCTTCTCAGAAAAATGAAATTTTATATCCATCACACCTCAAGGTAGAAACAGTTAAGTAAAAAATCATCAACTTGCTGATACAGTTCCTCTTTTTGTGATGTATTGACCAGGACTGAAATTGTTTCACAACATTTGGTGCCAAATCTGCATGTGATGCTCTCCTAACTTCGGTTTTAAAATGCCATTTGCAGTTTATAATTGAAAGGTTTCATCTCCCATGTAAACTTTGCAGAAAATACAGCAATAAAAGCACTGTCACACACCTGAAACAACCACTCACAACTGGTTTAACCTTCAAACATGTATAGCCCAAGCAAATTGCTCTACTTAAATTCAGCATGTTATACCCCAGAATTACCTTAATTTCAACTGAAACTGGCAACTTTTCTCCCCCTAGCAGCACAATTAAGTAAAAGTAAGGTCTTGGGTTTTCCACTGAAATTATTACTTTGAAGGGAGGGATCCCAGACTCGTTAAGTGAAATAAAAATCTTTCGAAAACATTTGACTCTCCCTTTCCACCAACCTGTTTCCCAGGCATTCCACTAGTAGTTTACTCTGAATGGCGCTGATTAAATAGTTATGAGCAAGAAAAAAAAGCTTGAATACGTAAGGCAGGTGGGGACATGAGGGAAAAACACCTGAGTAACTTTTTTTTTTTTGAGGTAATTTCTTTAGGTCAGTGCACTTGGATCTGAAAAAAAGGTCAATATGTTTTAGGAGCTTTTAGGGAATTTTAGGGAAAAACTGGACATACTCTTAATAAATCATTCTGTGATGTTTTGGAAAACAAGCTCGTAAGTTGCACCTGTATGCTAAATGAAATGGTGACAAAAGAACAGCTTACCCCACTCTAAGACAAGTTTTCCAGGGGGTATCAGAACACTACAGTTTCATTTCTGTACCTCCAAAAGTCCTTTAAAAATACTCACACAGTACCTAGGACAAAAACCATCAGGATGGGTGTTAACTCATCCATCAATTCAGCTAAAGCTGTATGAAGAAAAAAGACCTCCACCTAACCAAACAAAGCTTTGGAAATGTTTCTGTTGCAGCAGCTTAAAGCTAAAAAAACCCCCTTATTTTGCCCTACATAAATTATTTACTACAGTCCTCAGATCTGGGTGGATTAAATATCTGCTGTTGGTTATCAGATGCTCATATTTTTAAGGATCAAAGGTAGTGAAATTCTAAAGTCAGTTTTAAAAGACACGACTGAGAACAGCACTGCAGTCTCTGTACGGGCTGTGATGCTTCATGAAATGTAGCCAGTGAATGTTAAAAAGACCAACTGCACACAGAAGCCTCTTAAATGACAAGGAGGGATAAGAAACCATGAAAAGGCTCAAAACAGCTCAAGCACCTGACGGACCTCAAAGCAAATTCCAAAACCTTAAAGCTGCTGCTGCACTTCAGCCTGCGCACTGTGGTTTGGCTGGACACATACATATGATGGTATAATCTTCATATCTGTGTCAGCTTCTCATATAAGCCATGATTTAAACATCTTTTGCAGTATTCCACAAGTGAGGAGAGCTGCTGTTAGGCAAGATCATGTAAAAATAAATGCATCTGTCAGAAGTCAACTCTGGCATTTATTCAGCCCAAAGACTGAAGGCAGATCCATGGCTTTGGGGGCATCCACATTTCAGAGCGAAGCTGAGAAGTTAAATACTGTTTTAAGAACCCAATTAACCTGCTGAACCACGTTCTGAGTGAAATACCTTCAAGCTCAAATTAAACAGCGCAGATTTTGGCCGCCTCCTCCCCTGCTCCAGTGCCTGACAAGCTGACAGGGCTACACTGAGACCACTTCCAATTCCGAGAAGCAGCACGTGTAGATCTGTATCTCCAAAGGATTGAAAAGCAGGGCTCCTGTAGCCCAGGAAGGAACTAATTAACCAGCAGCACTCTCATTTTTGTGCCTGTATTGCTTGCCACTGGAACAGCCACTGGGACAGAAGATGAATGAGAATACAAAGGAGAAGCTGGGAGATGTTCACCTCCAGTAACTCCCCCAGCAAGATGAGCCAGGGAGCTGCTGGACCTTTGCCCTTGACATAAACAGCTGGACAGTTCCTAAAGAGCAGCTGAATGTGCCCATCCAGCCTTGCCTGAGCTCCCCTTGGAGCATCCACGATGGATACGTCCCAATCTTCAAGGATTACCTGTGCACACTCACTGTCTTTTCACACAGGGCTAAATAACTACTTAAAACACTAAAAAAGGTGCTACAAGGATATACAACTTTTTTTAATGCACATATAAACAGTTCACAATCAAATCTTTTCCTAGTATTTGCCTTTTTTATTTTTTTTGAGAAGAGTGATAGCACTACATTGGTTCCAGAGCAGTCCGTGAACACACATGCTCAAAATATATATCTGCCTACAAAAAAATAAGTAAATGATTAAATAAAATAAGTAAATAAGTAAGCAGCCACACCCCACAATCACCCTTCCACCAGCTGATAGTCTGAAACATGTGCAAAGGACCAGAACCACTTAAGAAAAAAAAAAAAAAGATGAAAAATGAAAAGAAAGAACGCCCTCATCTCATGTTCACACTACACTCAAGGCCAGGTTTGCAGCACTGGAGTTCAGTGCTAGCTGGCAGAAGAGATTCAACTCCAAGCTTTCTGCCCTTGAAATCTTTCACTCCTGGAGCGAAATTCATGCAATGCAAAAGCGACGCTTCGAACCAGTTTAAGGGCAAAGTAAAATACAGCAGATAATGAGCCAGCAGCTGCAGTGCCACAAGATTACTGTCGTTTGTAACTGGGTGGTAAACCAAGCTAACTGAAGTATGCAAGCAATGCTCTGGACATGTATTATGATACAAAATAAACAGAACTTTCTGCAGTGGCATTATGGAGCCATCTCCCTTGTCCCTGTAGCGCTTCAAGTGTTTTGTCTCAGTCCAGTAATCTATAAATATTACAGAGCGACAGCCACAGACTGATACATTTACAGCACCGGCACACCATGACGGTTCACTTAAAAAACGGTATTTTCTGTGAAAAACAAAGCATTTCGGACTCTGCAGCATTTCTTTGCTGTTTGAGCAAGGTTGGAGCTGCTGGATCTGGATATTTTCCCAGCGCCGAGGTTTGGAGAGGCAGTTGAACAGGAAATACTGCGCAGTCTGTGCATGCATTACATTCCTGTCCCGCCCCGAGCAGCCGCCAACAAACAAACCTTTCTTCTAGTAAAAGAGAGAGAGAGGAAAAAAAAAAGTACACTGCACAAAGTTCACCAGCAGATGTGGCCTGTGAAT
This sequence comes from Callaeas wilsoni, assembly GCA_013398955.1. Taxonomy (NCBI): domain Eukaryota; kingdom Metazoa; phylum Chordata; class Aves; order Passeriformes; family Callaeidae; genus Callaeas; species Callaeas wilsoni. The sequence goes on along the minus strand of VWPU01010143.1, from coordinate 4,413 downwards.
CCAACCCGGCCTTTTCTGCTGATAAAAAGAATTCGATGTATTTGCAATGTTGGTGTCACGTCACGGTTTGGTGAAGCTGGATGAGCAAAGACCTGGCAGTTTAAAATTGCAAAATCTGCAGTGCTGAGGTTCTGTGAGCTGCTGCACCCACGGCAGAGGGTTTGCCAAATATTAGTAGCAGCTTACAATAAAAGGAATTGTCTTATTTCCATTTTACTCCGCACTCAAGTTTGTTTTCCACCGCCAGTAACACACAGTAACCAGATCAGGTGTTTGTGTATCTCGACTCAATTTCAAATCACTCCAAGGCTGGCCTCTTTGAAAAAAATTCTGGAAAACATTTAATAACGATTTGTTAAATACTTGGGAAGGAAGACAAAGGAGAAACAAACAAATGGGAACAGGAGCAGCGCGCGGGGTCAAAATGGCCGGATCTCCGCGTTCGTCAGGCAGGGCTGATCCCCTCTGGCATCGGGAGAGGATCCCAGTCGGAACGGCAGGCAAGCAAATGTAAACAAGCACGTGTTTATAGAGCAGAAATATGTACAGCATCCGCTCTGCTCCGGGTTCTGCTTACGTGGGACACGGTGGGAAAGGCAGGGAAGAACAAGGCGCTCCATCCCCAGCAGCTCAAACACAGGCAAAAAGCAGGAACGGGCGAGCAACGGGCGGCACCTGGAGCCGTCACACAACCCAGGCACTAACTGCTACCCCCACACACTAATTTAACTCACAGCTGGCACCGTCATAATAATAACATTATCAGGAAAAGTCTTGGAACCAATGCTGATTGAACAAGAAAGAGGGATAAACAGGCTAAAGAAAAGCCCTGTGGGAGAGCGTTTCTCATTGCACAGGGTGCGAACGGACCGACGGACGGACACCCGCACGTGGCACGGACACGCACACGGCCTCTGCAGCCCCAGGCCACGCTTTCCTGAAGAATTTATGCCATGAAATTAGTACGAAGTTACTCAAGAGCTGGGAAAACCCCTTTTTCTGTGCTCCACAGGCACCACACAGTGTGCAGATCATCAAGTTACCCACCTGCCACACAGCTTTTACCCAGTCATTGATTTTTCAAGACAAAGAGAGACCCAAACCTAAAGAATATTGCTGGACATCATACCTATAACCAGCTCAATTCCTTATCAAATCTGTTCAGTTTAATAATCTGATCTTTACAAGGGTTTTAATAGGGTTTTCTTTTCCCCCAGTGACCAAATTCACAGCCTGGGGTTGTGAAATTAAGCTGAGCTTCTTCCTGCCTCCTGCCAAACACAGGTTGACTCAAATATAAGAGTTTTAGCTCTTTTTTTTGACTTGAGAAGTGTAAGACAAGTAGTTCACCAAACCCAAAGGCAGAAGAAATTCCTCTACTTTTTCCCCCCAAAAATATCATTACACCTCCAACCAAAGCCTTATCAAAACCTCGCTCATCTGAGGAGAATAAGCTTTATTTAATTTTCCTAAATATAGCCCAAAGATGTTCCCATAGAGACAGCAACATTCTCTATGGTACTTTTTGCAGCAAATACTTCAGCAAGACATCAAATCCAAAGCATTAGTCTATTTTTGCAAGCTTTCTCCTCTCTTTCCTAGGAACAGCTCTTCTCTAACAAATTCATCTTGCAAAAATATGTTAAAGGGTGCTCCTCTGCAAAGAAAAGTTTTGTTTCTCCATTTCGCCTTATGAATTTTTCATTCAATCCCTGGGGATATTTTTGGGACAGGCTACAAGTCTAATGCCTGCCAGGGAAATTCACTCATCCAAAGTTTGCTCCCCAAAAGATACATCCCTAATAGCAAAAATCAAACTGGGACACCTTCTTTTCTGCAGTTCCTTTCACTTCTCTTTCTAAACCCCATTTATTTCTCCCAACCCGTTGGTATTTTGTGGATATTGAGTGCAGGTCTCATAAAACATTCACCCTGTGAGAAAATACACATCTAAAACGATGCTGCTCCTGGTAACGTGTTCTACAGAACCAAAGCCATTTACATCATGTACGTTCTGGAAAAGATTCTTAATGGAGCAGGGAACAATGTGTGACCATTTATGAAACATTTACCTCGTTTCTTTGGAAGAAAAGTAGAGGTGGCTTAGCTTCAAAAAGACACTGACTTTAACAGAGATGTAGATTTAGCTGGTGTGATCACTGTTTTTCCCCATTCCTCCCTGCCCCTCCCCAAATTTCTCTATATTATGAAACCCAGATACAAAGGAATAAAGAGGAATCCCACTCATTTGGAAGAGGAAACCTTCTCTGAATCACTGTATGATCTGTGCTTCAGTCATTAACAGAACGTAAAAGTAACAGCTGTTTCTAACAACCAAAAATGCTCTTAAAAATCAATTTACAGGCATCATATGGCAAGTATCACTTAGCAGATTACTTGAATCCAGCCCTTCTGGGAGCAAAATAAAAACATCAGATTTTGATTATAAACTTATTTGTTGCAAGGATTTCTCAAGAAGAGGACTGGGTTACACTGGAGAGTATCTGCTGGGACAGAATCTCACTTGGAGAAATTGTTGCCAAGGTAATTTCTTCTCCACCTTTAGCTTTCATGCAGTAGATTTTACCCAATCTTGGATTACTCTTCATAAATTCTTTTTAAAAAGTAATTACAATATTTATAGACATGTAATACAAACGCCTATCACAGAGAGAAAAATGTAATTTTATTTGCTGCTTTCTTCTTCAAGCTGTTGAATCCGCCCTCACCAGTTAAGCTGGAAAGAATTTTGATCAATTTACGTTTTCAGTAAAACCTACACATCTTCTCTAACTATTTTAGATCTAAAGTAATTACAATATCAACCACTGTGGGTTTTCAGTTCAATTGAAGTGTCACCTGCAGAACAGCAGCTCTGCCAGGTATCTCTGACAAAAAATTGAAGCTGTAACAGAGCATCTATTGTTACACACTAAGTAAAGAAGTAAGGAAAAAACCCCCACAGAAGCACATTGCAAAGTCTCATTAATAATTTGCTAAAATATCTCGCATTGCCCTGGTGCTGCATCTCTCCTTCACTTTTAAAACTTTTTTTTTTTTTAAAGTATTAACTGTGTTTTCAACTGATCCCAAGAAATAAGCTGGGAAATAGTCAATCCTAGCTCTTCTGACCTTGTACTTTGGAGTCATGAGTATTTTATCCATTCAGCATTCCCAGGCCATTAAAAGCAGCACATTCCCACCTGGAAATATGATATTTAGAAAGCTAGAACTAGATTAAGAATAAAACAAAAGATACAGGAAACTGCAAGCTTTGTATGATAAAGTGACTACAGTTTTGACAAAAAATAAAAGCAGTGAAACTTGATGAACTTCCAGCAGTTCCTTTCTAGAACAAAGCCACAGTTTATTGCCTGTTGAGAAATTCAGCTAGTAAGAAAAATTAATTTTTTTAAAAAATTATTAACAGGAGGGGATTTTTTAAAAAGCATGTTGGTGTCTTAAACAAGCACTCATATGCCTCCACCATGCTGACAATTCAGCTGCAGGTTGGAACAGCTGCAGACACGTTTAATTGCCTCTCCATATACCCACAACGTCGAGTACTTCTGACCTATTTGAAATATCCTAAACTCTGTACTAAAGGAATGCACAAGATTTAATGCCCGTGCTTCAACTCCTAACAGTGCTGTAATGCTGAGCGCAGCCCACTTGCTATTTCACAGAGGAGGCATGAGAAAGCATGAATAACTGAGTGCTGTATAACTGAAAATATTAAATAACCAGTGTCTTCAGGACTACAAGTTTAGAAACATTAAAAATACACTGCTTCCTTAATTATACTAGAGGAAAAAAAAACCAACAAAACCAGTACGGTAATTTTTTGCTTTTTACTGGAGCAAAAATGATGATAATTGTAACTACGTGGATTCATACTACAAACCCCACTCCTGCTATCCCCAAAGGTCACATATTGACCTTATCAAAGGCAGACTAAAAGGAAGTAAAAAAATTGCACCTGAGCCCATTAACAAAGCTGAAACTCTTCCCTAGCTTACTTCTTCAGCACGTGCCTTCGTGCTAATTTTAAGAGAGAACCCAAGCATGAGGCAAGAGAAATTATTTTAATTTCGCATCTTGCCCAAGCCCCAGCCTCTCTTAGCCTACATTCCTGCCCAAGCTGTTTATGCAGAACACTTCAGATCAGCTGGTCTCTGCCCAATCTGGCAAAAAAACCCCGCTGTTTTCCTCCAGCACTGATGCAGTGGCAAGGGTGAGCTGTGTATTCAGTACATACTGATGCAATACTATCCCCACTGCTTTGCATCCTTTTCTTTCTTGGCATAAAAGAGCCAGATTTTCACCATTTACATGAAACAGATCATAGAAGCCTAGAACGGTTTGGGTTGGACGGGGCCTTATAGATCAGCTTATTCCACCCCCTGCCATGGG
>VWPU01010141.1:0-41155 GCA_013398955.1 Callaeas wilsoni | reverse complement strand
CACCCCCCGCGGGCCGGGGGAGCCCTGCGGGCGGCTCGGCGGCGCCGGGATGTCGTGCGCCGTCCCGGCGGCGGGGGCCAGCGCGCTGCCCCGGGGCGCGGCGGCCGAGGGCAGCCAGCAGGTAGGGACCGGGCGGGGGTCGGAGCTGCGGGCGGGCGGGCGGGCACATGGAACTGAGTCACGCCGGGCAGCGCCGCGTCGGGGGTGCCCGCTGCCCCTGGGCATCGGTTCTTCTTCTCCCGGGAGCGGCCGCCGTGCCGGCTCTTCCAGGTGGGAGAGCAGGCGAACCGCCGGCGGTGCGCGGAAAGCTGCCGGGGCACGGCGCGGTCAGCGGCTTTTCCCCAGCCGCAGGCAGCCGGGAAGGAAGCAGGGCTTTCCTCCCCGCTGCTCGCACGTCCGCCCCGTCGGCCGCGCCGGGGCGAGGCAGGTGTAAAGTGCTGCCCGCCGGGCAGAGCGGGAGCGCCGGTCCCCGCCCGGATACCCAGCTTCCCCCATCAGAGGTGGTACCACTGCCCGCGGGGCTCTGCGGCATGCCCCGGGCAGCCTGCCGGCATCCGTCCCTCCGCCTCGGGTCCGCCTGTGCGGTGGGGCAGAGCGATGCGCTGCCCTTTGCAGGGACCGTGCTGTCTCTGGGAGGCCGGGGATCAGCGCTGTGAAATTGGAAGTGTTCGTTTCCAGAAAAGTTACACGCCCGACTTCGGGCATCTCTGTGTGCACCTTGCAAACTAGCAAAGTGTTTCTGGCTGTTGTCTTCCAGAGTCATGAAGAAGATGACAGGAAAGTAAGGAGGAGAGAAAAAAATCGAGTTGCCGCACAGAGGAGCCGAAAGAAGCAAACTCAGAAAGCAGATAAACTTCACGAGGTGAATGGGTACTGAGTGTTTTGCAGGCACAGCTTGGGTACCAAGCACGGGACTTTTCAATAAACAGGAATTCTTAAACAGGCGCGGGCCTGTCTTCACACTAATCCGGCTCAGAGAGCTGTGGGTGTGAGGCAGAGAAAGGCGTGCTGTGGGATGCCTGGTTGGGAACTCCCAGACACTGATGCTGCTCTTGGACAGTGCAGCTCTGCCTTTGGTGACACTGCTAGGAAGAGAGAGACATGGTCCAGCCCTTGCCTCGTCCTCCCTCTTTTGCTCTTCCTGTGACCACCTGAAGAATGGGATCACAGGGCTCCTTTGGGCTAAACCAAAACCATTTTCTTCTGTGTTAGTGTTAAGCTTCTCATGTTTGCTATAGTAGTGGATGAATTCTTGCTATCTTACAAAGTAGAAGGTGCTGGAAGAGGAGGGGACCATGCAGTGGCAATGCTGGCTTAAATCAGTTCTAAAACTGTGGTGTCAGCGCTACCACTCAGCAATACCCAGCTGAAAAGGCTTCTTAGGAACTTGAGAACCTGCAAGCATGAAAACTCAGCTTGGCTAGCAGTTACACTTGTAGGCTTTGATAAGTAACAGTGGGTGCTTAAAAACAAATAAAATGAAACAAACTGATTCTTCCAAAAACTCCTAATATCACAATGTGGTGTAGTCTTCTTGTGTCCCCAGTGCAAACACTGGAGGACAGGGATCCCTTTTCTCTGGTTTTGGATGTTACCTCACACAACAGTGCTCTTGTAGCCAGGAGTCAGCTTTTGGGGTAAGTGTCAGTTTTGCTGCTGCCGTTGTGGCTGAGTTGTTCAGCTCTGAGGGTTCATCACAGGCTTTTTTCTTTCTCACTGTGGAAGGATCTGCCAACAGTTAGCAGAGACTAAGAGGGACAATGTGGGGAGTTTTGGGCTTGGTTTTTCCCAGATCTCCTCTGAGTCAGCGCCTGAGAAAGCCAGGTGCGCGGTACTTCTGAAAAGGGGTAACTCCTGGCTTTTGTGGAATCATTTTTGGGCCCTGTGCCATCCTGCAGCTTCTCTGATGTTCCTCCTGAACTTGAGAATCTTCCTCATGCTGGGAATCTTCATTCTGAGGCACACAGGTTTTGCCAGGTATAGGCAGATCTTGATTAGCCATTCTTTCTTAGCAAGAACAGTATGACAATCTCACCCCTGAAAATGGGACAGAGCAATGGGACAGTAACACTTATTCCAAAACCCAGGACCATGGGGTTTGGGGCAGCAAGAGATGAGCAGAATGACAATCAGGGTCGGACAACTTGGCTGGAGTTTGGCTCCAATACTGTGTTAGGAGGACTGTGCCTGTTTTACTCTGTGAGAGGTGGCGGAAGGGTGTGCGGGAGGGCAAGGAACCCAAAGTTCTGCAGCAAAGGGGAGCAGAGGCAGTGCCAGGCTGCCCAGAAGAACATCACATGAGAGGCTCTCCCTGCTGCCTTTTAAGGCACGTGTAGGCTTTGAAGTTGGCTCTGAAGCTTTCCCAGGGAGGTGAGATTGCGTGGGTGGATGTTGAGCCCTGGGCCAGTAGCCAGACATCCATCTGCAGGTTTTCAGTGGGCTGGCTCTGAACCTCTAGCTCTCTTCTCTTTGGGATGAGAAGACTTAGAAGCAGGCATACTTGAGACACACAATTATCAAAAAATGTGACACAGGAGTCTTGTATCCATCACATGTATGCGCCAGAGCAACTCAAAACTCCCTTGTGGTTAACAGCAGCTTATTTATTGCCAGAGAAGCCTTAGCTCAAAAGCAGCCAGGTCAGGGATAACCAAGGCAGTGATCTGGCCTTCTGGTGACAAAATGAGTCTGGCATCAAGCTGGCATGATGCTTCCCTCCTCCTGAATTCTTGGGCTTCTAAGCAGGTGGCTACAAGCTCTGGCAGGCCTGGTGGCGAGCACTGGACACGTTGTGCTAGCCTGGATAAATGGCTTTTCCCTGCACTGCCCTGGGGCAGGGGCTGCTCTTCTCTCACCAGCACTGCCAGGCACCGGGTTTTCCCAGCACCTCTCGGCAGTCAGTGCTTTCATTTTCTCACAGTGCAGAGTCCGTTTTGTCCCTTGCCAGCAGAGGTAGCCCAGGGTGGAAGAGGCCACCACGGGGACACAGCCATCCATGCCTGCAGCCCTGGGCTCCTGGGGGGCTCCTGGGGGACTCCTGAGGGCCATTGGCACCTCCTGGTCTTCAGGGCCATGAAAGGAATCGCGGTGTGGTTGGGGCACAGGTTGTAAAGCACTTGCCCTGTTCCAGCACCCAGGCTGTGTCTGTCTTTCCTCATCACTTTGGAAGCTGTAGTAAGAAACCACACTGTTTTTCTACAGTTATGTGAATGTACTCAAGGTGGAAGCACTGAAAGGAATGTTTTGACTGTAAGTTGTTTTTTTTTTTTTCCTTTCCCCTCCTTCCAGGAATATGAGTCTCTTGAGCAAGAAAATACCTCCCTGAAAAGAGAAATTGGAAAGCTAACAGATGAAATGAAACACTTGAGTGAAGTGTTGAAGGATCATGAAAAGATCTGTCCACTATTGCACTGCACCATGAACTTTGTGACCATACCAAGGCCTGATGCACTCGCCAGCTGCCTACCAAGATGAGTGCTCTCCTCAATCACCTCTAAATGTGATGTGTGAAAGTGCCATTAACAGGAGGTTTGAAGAACTGCCTACTTAGGGTGCAGATTTTCCATCAAAGAAGGCTGGACTTGACCACGCAGCTCTTCTCCACGTTGAAGTGTTATAGTCTTCTGAATCTCAGGACAGCACCAGTATGGAAAAAAAGACAATTTGAACAGCAGCTTCTTACTTGGTAGACCCTTCAAGCCATGGTTTTGCCTTTGGAAATGTCAAAGTGCCGTGCAGCCCACTATGGAGCAATGGAATGTAGACAGGGAAAAGTACCGACCTCAGACTGGGATGCCTTTCTCCCACACGTCCACTGCCAGTAACCCTTTGTCACTTGTCACCCATGTATGTGATGATCTGGCTGCTGGGTTTTATCTCTCTAAACAGGTTTGGTTAATAAAAGTGATGTCTCATTTTTATAATGTTCTGCACCTTCTTCAATAATTGGTATCTTTATAGCATCTCTGCTTTTTATTTGCTGGTCAATGCCAAAGTCTAATGCTAATCTTCCCGTCAGTTGTTCTGTTATTTACTTATCGCCTCTTCATTGGTTCCTCTTCTGAAATGTGTTTAACAAAATAGTTTTCTTAGTCTTTAATATTTCAAATCATCAGCCCTGCTGGCATTAGTCCTTAGAGTGTTTTATATCCTAAAATGTGGCTTGGCCAGTTTCTGATGATGTTTGTCTGCTGTGTGTGGAAGAAAAGCAAACTGAGTTAGATGGTTTTACACATTGTTTTAAAAAGCACATTTTAAAATTTACGCTTTTAATGCACCCACTGGAAATGAACAAATATCTTCATCCTTCCTTCATCTTGCTTATTGCCTCTGGAGGATTGTGTCTCTGGATTGAGTTTTGCTAAGAATTTTGTTCTATGTCCATGCTGAAGGTGTTTGATAATTGCTTGAAAGAAAAACATACTGTTTTCTTTAAAGTTTTTGTTACAAAAAGGAAGTATGATTGCAATGTTACTGAGAAATACACAGAATAATGTGTTTACTTTCTCTGAAGATTCCTAGTAGTGTCAGCCTCTAGAAATGTGGATGCTGTAGCTTGGGATCTGGCAAAGAGTCTTTTTCTCAGAGTATTTCCCAGTCAAAGAGCACCTTTGGATAATAAAAATCTCCACCCCTTTGCCAACTCTCTCACTTCAGCATTTCGATTTTTTTCGGTTAAACTCATGGGATTACTTTCTGCCCTCACCAGGATCATCAGAATATGATCTGAAATGTCTGAATTTTTTTTAAAAACTTTTTTGGTTTCTTTAGTAGAATGCTGCATTGCTGATCACTGCCAAGATAGAATTGGGGAAACCGTGTAGTCAGCTCTGCCTTCTAAAGGGCCCTCTCATGCTGTTGTCTTAGGCTAGAAACTCCAGATGAGCTGTTGGCTTCTTTAAATTATTTGTTAGGTTGTTCCCAAGAGAATTTCCAGAATTTGCACCTGCAGCCTAAATGCTGTCTTCAAAGTTCCTTATGGTCCCATAAGAACTGAGTCATCCCACGAAGAGAATGTGCTGCAGTCCCTGCCTAGGAAAACAAAAGTCTCAGTACAGTTCAAGATACACGTTTTGGGTAATGTCCTTGATACTATCCTGTGTGTCACCCGTAAGAAAGGAAGCTATCTTACATGTATTCATCCACACACCCACATTCCCTCAGGCCCTGGATGCCACGGTGTAATTTGGGCAGAGTAGAGATGTAATGGAGAAGGAATAGCATGGTGGAAATGAGCAACATTCACTCTGGGAAAATCTGTCGTAGTTTAGGATGAAGGGAGAGAGGGAATGTTTCGTATCTCCTAACTGGGTATGTGCAGCTGACTGGAAAGTATCTAATTGAGATCAGGACTGTACAAAAGCTGGTCTCACATTTGGAGTCCTGTGGACCCTCAAAAATGGGAGGAAATATCAACCAGTCCAACAGTCCATCCCAGCAGAATCCTTCCAAAGATTTTTGTTCCACAGATGCTCTCTTCTAGAAGTAGAAATCTTGATCCCTGTGTAAAATCCTCCTCCTTACACATCTGTTCTTCTAAACATCTGTCTGGAAACTGACTGCAGCTTATCACTTGGTGTCATATCCAAGTTCCGTGGTACACTTCCAATCAGTAAACGCTGTTCTTGTTCTGCAGTAAGTTTTAGTCCATGGTTTCTGCACTGGAGTTCATTGGTTTATTAATAGTACAATGTCTATGCAGAGTGTACAGGGGAAGACAGCTGAGTTCTCAGCAATGTTGTGTGATGGAGACAACAACTTAAGTCCAAGAATACGTTGCTGTTCCTTGGAAGGCCTTGGAGCCCTGTGGGAGCCCTCACTTTTTTCCCCCAACCTCAGGGTGTAGCTCCAGCTCTTCCTGTGTATCACGTCCATTAGTAACAGTAGGGCATGGGTTGCTTCTTCCTTGATCTCATGCATCACTTTTTTCCCAGGAATATTTCCAAAGGGCCTTTTGCATCATTCTTCTATTTGATAGATTAACTAAGGCACCTCACCAAATCAGTATATTGTGTGACTAATGTTCAAAGGCAGCTGGGAGCCTCAAGTAAAAGAAGTGAGCAAAATTAGTATCCCAAGCCCCCATAAGTCCAACATTCTGATATATTTATAGAATTAATGTCATAGCTGAATCATGGGTCGACAAGGACAATGAGCTGTTAAAGCACAGGCTTATGTGTCCCTACACACACAGCAATTACGTTTTTTGCAGGAGCTGTTTGTAAGGATATTGATTTACGGGAACCTGCAAAACAGAAAGTATGTTCTGGAGCCTGGGATAATTTTTACGTGAATAGGGAACCAGAAAGGAGAACAGAAAGGAAAAAGCCCATTTGTTAAGGAAGCAACAGAAAATTCTTTTTCAGATCCAAACCTCTCCTTTTGTAGCTGTGTTACACCATCACAGAAAAGGTTTCACATCTATATATGGCTAAAATCCCACTTGATGTACTGTAGCTTCAAAAAGCTTCCAGTTGGTTTGACCCGTTCCCCACAAAGATGCGGTCTGTATTACATCCACATGATTTTCAGATGCAGATACATAGGGGAGATCTTTTCTATATTCAGATTATGGTTCATGTGAGGCACACTGTAAATTGCAGACTTACTTGTGGATGTGTCATGTAGAGAAGGGTTGCTAAGAAAGCTGGGTTTTGCCTCTTAGGTTCACAGTGAAGGTTACAGTTTGTCTGGGTTCAGTTAGTGTGGTTTTCTTTTTCTGCATTTTCTATGAGTCTAATGAAGAAGCAAAGTGCTTACTGCATACATACTCACAGATAAAAGCATTAATTCCAGGAACAGACTGGGTCCTATTCAGCTATTTATCTATTAATTTCTTCCGAGTTCTGTTGGGTCAGATTGAAAATGATTATATTTTTAAAAGTTAATTTTAGCCTCCAAAGCCAAAAGAATCAACAGAAAAACTAAGTCAAGCTTCTCAGAACTTCTCGTGTAACAGAAATCAATTGTTGTACCTCAAGAGCGCTTATTAGAAAGTCTTGCTCCTTCCCACTGGTATTTTACACTCATGCCTGTGAACATTTATAAGTGTCTTCATGTACTCATTCAGTCTCACTGAAAGTACATCTTTTAAAAAACAAATTTAAACCAGCCTGTTCTACAGACTTTCTGTTCTTTGCCCTGGTACCATTTACTGTAATTTAGTGCTCCTTCTGCAATGCCCCTTGGTCTCATCTGCATTTGGTACTTGCACTAGCCTAGTAGTCTCATTATTTCAAATGCCACTTTTTTTTTCTTCTTCCTGTTTCCTTCTGTTTCTACATGGCTTGGTGACAACATCACTTAATGGAATCAGTATTAGAAGATCAAGGCTAATCTGTAGGGCCACATGGAAATTGCACTTCACAGGTATACCTGCATATGATTAAAGGCTTTGATGTGTGCCTTGTTTTGTCACTTGAGTACTAAGGAAGGTGTCTGTGCAGCCTTTTAAAACGTACTGAAAAGTGGCATAACCTTTACTGTAGCCTATCAAACCCATACTGTTTCCTGTCCATAGATGAATGCTTTGCTGCATGGCATTTGGAGTTTCCATCTGTGAATCAGTCTAGAATTTCTGTCTCAGTGAAAGTGATAGATAAAACAACCTTTAAAAAAATCCCTTTTCTCTTCTTCCCATCAGTGCAGTGATATAATTCCTGTTACAGGAAGGAAGCATGTTTGATAAGCAGGAGAAGTGGTGGGTTTATTTACTGTCACAAAGACTAAATGTTATTCTCTTTATAGGAGGGCAGGAATTTTATGTTTGTAAACCCTGGGTTGCTGTCAAGTGGTCACTGGAGAAACATCTTACATGTACATACAGCATGTGGTGTGGGCACACATCCATAAGGGAGTGAAAGAATTTGGATTCATTCTTTGCAGAAATGTGGGATTTACATTGATTTCACTGGAAGCAGAAACAGTCCTGCAGTTGCCTCAGAGGACATGCAGCACTTTGCTTACTCACTTGGGTAATATTTAACTCAAGAATAGCTACAAGCTCGCTGGAAGTGAGTAATTCTTAATAAAGAAACCATAGTAACAATCATCCCTGGGATTGCATGCTCCATTTCTGGCATTCATTCAGGTATTTTTTTCCTACACAGTTCCTAGGGAAAAAACTAGTAATGGTAGAGTAGGAATCTTTTTTCACTGTAGAATTTTGAAACCATGACATCAAATGTATTGTGAAAATAGCTGGCATAGCTTTTGCAAATAACCGGTTTCTTGCTAATTTTGTGTTTGGTCTGCTGTAAAGGAATCATTACTGTTCTCTTTAGAAGTGGAAAAGCTAAACCACAGAGGTCTTGGTGTAGAATGAAAACATTCATTCGTGGAGTCAGTACTGAATGGCTACCATGCTTCAGTGTCACAGCTTGTCTCGTCCTGAAGATGCTTCTTCATGTAGCCAAAGAGAAAATGACATCTGTAAAAGGTGTGTTTGCTTTAAATCTGCACTAGGAGAGCTTTTATTGTATGTGTTTAGTAAGTTCTACAGATTGCTGGTAGAGCTTGCTACACCCATCCAGGTGCAGTCCAATTAAGTCTATCCCTCGGAACACAGTGTGGGGAGATGTCTCCAGTCAGGTGGAAGAATTTTCTCCTTTAACCGTCTTGTAATGAGCTTGTTGTCATGTTTTCATTATTCTAAATTATTAAAATATCAAAACTCTTGAAATTCTGAGCAAGGGTTGTAAGTAGTCTCTCTTGGGATAAGCAGATTATTAAAATTTGTCTTCACACTATAAACTACACCTTGAGAGTACTAATTTATTACCTGTCTTAGGTAAATAACTGACAATAAGGAATAAGCAACAAGACTCTGCTTAAATATTTGATGCAATGCCATATAAAATACAATTGCTTCAGCTGGAGAAGTTGTGCAAGAATTGAAAAATAGGACTAGCTATTGAAACAGTAGAATTAGCTGAAGGAAAATGGCAAAAGTTATTTTGAAAAGCGAGCTATCAGGCTAACAAATTGTTTATAACGGAGGTTCTTGAGGACTGATCACAGACCTCTCTTGTTCAGTGTCTTTGGTAAAGACTTTGGATACAAAGGGGCCATTACTACAGAAGAAGACTGAAATATCCTTCAAAAGAGACTGCATGACCTTGCAGAAGAGAATAGAAATGCCATTATTCATAGAATCGTAGAGTCACGGGACAGCCCATGTTGGAAGGAACCCTGAAAGATCATCTGCTCCAGCCTTTTGGGGACAAGGGAACCTAGATGAGATTATCTAGCGTCCTGCCACGATGCAAAGTGTGCAGTCACAAACTTGAAGAACAATTCGCAAGAATTTCTGTCACAAGGTGGAGACTCCTGAGCTGGAAATGCCAATGGAATGAATGAGCAAAAGCGTATTAGCAACTGATGCTGAGGCACCAATGCAGTGGAGCAAAGAGAAAGACAAATAGGCACTCAGATGCATAGTGCTGGGGTTATTTCTTTATTTGTGTTCTTAAAGAGAGAAATATCAATGCAATTATGCAAGAGCCTGGCCAAACCTCATCTGAAATACTGCATACATTTCTGCTCAACCATGATAAAGAAAGATGAACCAAAACTAGTACAGGTACATAGAAGGGCTACTGGGAAGGTTAGGGGAATGAAGAATCTATTTTTTTTTTTTGAGACTTCAGAGACAAAGTCTGAAAAGTGGTGGGATCATTGTCTATGTAATAATATCAGAGTAAAGATCATGTAAGGGAAAGAGCTGTCATAGAGAAGTAGTAGTGTTAGTAGAAGAATAAATAGGTATAATTTGTACTTGTTTTTGAGCTATACATGCGAAGAAGTTTCTACCTGTCAGAAGAAAGACGTCAGAAAGCCTTCCAGCAGAAATGCTGTAGATGAGCAATTTTGTAGGTTGGCATGTGTGTGTGCAACCCACTTCGTTTTGGGATGAAGGTCATGTATTTCATGTGGGACAAATAGAGTACACTCGTGATCCAAAATATTTCCTCCTGTCCCAATGTCCTTATTCTCTTCGGAGAAGGCTTGCAATTGAATTTTAAAAGAAAGCAGATCTTAAAACAAACAAAGCAATCCCCTGAGATTTCATTATCCAGAAACTCATTTCAACAGCAGGTCAGGTGTAAGGTTTTGTCAGAGGCAAAGTCTCTTACCAAACTGAATTCTTTGATTAGATCCATGTAAGGAAAGAGCAGAAAAGAAAGGGAGTTTTCTTTTCTAAATGCCTGCCATTGAACCATGATATGTTCCCAGGAAAAAAATTAGAACACTTCACAGAAGCAGAAACAAAATCTAACAGGAATTTGGGGAATTTCCCAAGCTGTTTAGCTGTTTACTTTAAAAGCTGAGTTACACCAACTTTGCAAATATGCATTTCACAGAAGATTGCAGGCCATTTTTGTTTGTCTTACATCCAGTTCATTGATTAAATATATAAACAGGATGTCTTTAAGAGCAGAAAGTTTTAAAACAGGATTTGATACTAAGCAAGAGCTCTTTTAGTTCCCTTTTAGCTATTTGAGTTTCATCTTTGCTTATCAGAGCTGTTTTAGGGTACAGTAATTTCCAAGTGCACTATTGGGTTGCGAGGTAAATAATCTCTAGAGATGAATATTTTTTTTCTTTCTTTTCTTACTGTAAATGACAATAGTACACAAGCTAGAAATTTCCCTTGTAAATTCTGGCCATCCCATTTGTTTGCTAAGTTCCAGTATGGACTCAGGACCTATTCTGTCAGTGGGCTGAGAGGTTAAGCACCCTTGCTCATGCCTTTCTAGGGGTAGACGATTCATCAGCTCTGTTTAAGGACTTGATTAATAGCCAAGAGCAGTCAAATCTGAAAGAGTCTTTTTGATCATACAGGTGAGGAAATTACTGACCAAAACTTAGGTACTGTTTATATAAGAACAGAAGTCCTGTTTCCCAGGTGAATAAAATGTTGAGGGAGCCTTCCTGTGTTTGAACCTTTGTCCTGCTGATACTTCCACACTTCTTCCCTCTGGAGTTTCAGATCAAAGAGTCGGCGAAGTCGGCCCACGCAGAACAGCTTGCAGCAAGGACAGGATCTCCCTGTGGACACAGTTCAAGCAGAGGAGCATAAATGGGGATATAGGTGATTGAGGGCTGTAATATAAAGTTACATAGCCAGTCAGGCTTTTTAGGAGAAGCGCTGAAGGACATTTCCACGTGAACACACCTGTATTTTTACCATCGTGTTAACAGACTGTGTAATCAAAATATTTCCCCTATAAATTATTAGATTATCAGCTTTTTATATAATTTTGATTGATATTTTGCAAAGCTCCAAATATTCCACTAAATTCACAAGAAAAACAATTCCCACTGTTTCCAGTAACTGATTTTCCATCATTATTTGTTCGGGGTTTTTTTCTGTACATCTCCAACTACAAATTCACGAAACAACATACATTTGTAGATAATTACTTTGATACCAAGTTACACATTTTACAATGCTCAGGAAAATTAAATTATTTTACTTTTTAAGTACCAGGTGTATACAATCACAAGAAAAAACAGATGATGTATTTTCAATTTCACTTTTATCTCAATATCTGACATCAGATGCATATGCAGAGACTCTTAGCTGTCATTTTCCTGGGTTGCTCTCAAAAACTTGAGGAATATACTATTACAAATGATAACACAAGGATATTAAACTGTTGCATTAATAAATTACTGTTTCTTATTTATTAATAAATAATATTTCTTAGTAAAAATCTCATTGCTCATCTGCTGCTTATTTTATACAGAAATGGTGTTTTATATGGAACAGTAACAAGAGNTAAATTATTTTACTTTTTAAGTACCAGGTGTATACAATCACAAGAAAAAACAGATGATGTATTTTCAATTTCACTTTTATCTCAATATCTGACATCAGATGCATATGCAGAGACTCTTAGCTGTCATTTTCCTGGGTTGCTCTCAAAAACTTGAGGAATATACTATTACAAATGATAACACAAGGATATTAAACTGTTGCATTAATAAATCAGTATTTCGTAATTATTAATAAATAATATTTCTTAGTAAAAATCTCATTGCTCATCTGCTGCTTATACTGAAATGGTGTTTTATATGGAACAGTAACAAGAGCAGTGATTCAGTTACTGAATGTAAATTAAAAATAGCAGTGAGTGAGAAAGCAAAAATCTACTCCAAGTCAATATGTAGAGCCTCTACTTTTTGTGCTCAGGAACATTACAATTTCCCTAACAATATGGACTTTTTCTTTTTTGCTATGCATTTTCGACTCTTGTTTGATGAACAAATATTCTTAATTTAAGTCCATCATGCTTTTCTTGGTACACTTCTGTTTGTCATTTATCAGGTTAAATATATCTCTTCCCAGCACCATCTGCCCCTTTTACCCACTAATATAAGTTCTTCAAGACAGGGGATTTGTTGCACTGAGTAGCAATTTAGGGAAATGCTCCAGTACTTTCCTGGTCTTTCCATGCCCTGATACACCTGAACAAAACTTCTCTGCTTTTAGTCATGCTTTTAGTCATGTTTTCTCCTGCAGTAACAATCATGTAACCTGGACAGGTTGGTTCTGTGTTTCATGGATTGAGGCTTCCTAATAATTAATTTAGTGATGCTTTCCAAAGCCTCTTACCTTTTTATCAGCCATATGTCCTGCCTGTGACAGCTGATCCCCTGTATGAGTGTGATTTGATTTATTTTTCCTTACCATCCCTTGAGAATACATAGTGTCTGTTCATGCTTGGCTCAGGTTGCAATATTTCAACTGTAATAATTCATTAGGATTTCGTTTTCACTGTACTGAAATATTTTCTTAGGTACAACAGAATCACGTCCATGTTATGCACAAATAGTGCAAATTTCCTCAAATTACCTCTGCTTTTGCTTGGATCCCCTTCACCACTGGATTCAGCAACATTCTCATCAGCCACATGGCACCCAAAAGGCAGGCCATGGAATATGGCATCTCATTTATAGAAATCACTATGTGTTAAAAAATGTGTCCAGTCCTGCAGCACATTCACGAAACCCGGCACATCCATAAGGTGTTGGCAGAACTTATTGCTCCGTTGAAGGAGCAGAGCCTGGAGGGTTATGCCTCAATGTGAGAAACAAAAAAAATGTAATTTTCTGCTTTGGAGTTCCTTTTTGTTGTTTAGAGGCTGGATTTCTGCATTATATCTGTTCTCTCTAAAATGGTTTTATTGCATGCAATGTTTGCCAGCATGATATTAAACGGTCCCCAGACACCGTTTAAACTCACTCGTCATGTTTTCTACACTGTACCTCGCTTTGTAATTACTGCTCCCATTGCCAATAATTCATGCCCTCCAGAAGGCCCTGCTTAGGTCTGAGTAATAAAATACTGAGAGATTAATATTCAGTTGATGACAGATCATTTAATGCAACTCTTGACAAAGCTCTCCAGCGTCTAGGAAATTGGCAGAACGCAGCTGATGGCTGCTTTCTGATGGCTGCTTTCTGATGTCATTCAATTAGCAGCCCAGGGCTAGTTCTCTCAGGTTATTCTCTGGAGTTTGATGGAGCAGACTTCTTTTCAGCCTTCAGTCCACTCAGGGAATTGTATGAGGTGAGTTTAATTCATGTGTGTTTGGCATGAAAGTGGACTTTCTTAGATTGCAAAAAAAGATTTGCATTACTGTTACAGCACTGCAGTTAGCAAATTTAAATATTTTAATTTAATTGTGTGCTGATACTCCCAGTGAGGGCAAAAGAGTTTTGCATGCACAGATCAATATTCAGGCTGTGAAGCTGCACATTGCAATCTAGATTTTCTCAAAATCTTAAGGAAAATTGCAAACAGCTGTGTATATTGTTAAGTGCTTGGATGATTTTCCTTGCTGTTCTCAAAATTCTGGTCCTACCGACTTAACTAATAAAATGAAACATCACACCTGCTTCTTTCCCTATGCCCCACCTTTATGCCATCTTGGCAGTACAAAGGAGTTTTAAAATGGGTGTGGTTGACAGCTAGTTTACAAACCGATTTCAGTAGGGGTGTTTAGGTGGGTACATTCCAGCTGAGTAAGAGCACTGATAAGTAGCTTCTGGTAAATGTAGCAGCCACAGTTTTGACAGCATGGATGTCACTCTGCTCCTCTGCCCATTGATTACCAGAACCAACAGAAAGGGACAAACCTCTGCTTAACCCACTTCAGTTTTCACTCACATGTCTTGGTTCCCTTGAAAGGCCACTGAGGCTTTAAGGTAAGACATCACTGTATGCTTACTTGTGGTTTATTACTGGTGCAGTCAAAGAGTGAGAAGTTTTGGTTTTAATCTTGTGAGAAATGCCGGGGTGAAACCTGCTCCTCTCCACCCCTCAGGTCAGTGGTATTTGTCGTCAGGAATGCCTTTCTGCCAGGGTTTCAAACAAGATGCTCTGCCCCTACTCACGGAGCGGAGAGAGAAAGGGAAAGGGCAGAGACTTCAGCCATCCAGAGGAAAAAATGAACTTTGGTTGTCTCTGAAAAGTATCTAGGCTAGAATTTCAGTCCTTTGCATGAAAGAGTAGGTGCACATGCAATTTTCCAGGTGGCAACACCAGCTAAAACAGGTTTTAACCTCTCTTTCCCACCCTTCTCCCACATTGCTGCTCTCCCTCTGTTGGCAGCACAATGTTTATAGGCTGTGTAATAAACTTGTTCGTTGAACTGGCTGAAAAGAAATCTTGTGTGAAAAAAGAGGTTTTTTTGAGCAATAGTTGCCTGATCCTGTTTGGAATGGCTTGGCAAACAACAGAAATGGCACAGCTGAAAGAGGGGAGATGGCTATGACAGAGAGACAGAAATAAGGGCTGCGGAATGCCTTGAATTAGGAGGTCGTGCTTGCTACTGAACACATTGTGTTATGAACCCCTTCACCCTCATTTGGCATCCAACATTTGTATACATAAACTGGACAGATCATCTGTCATTTGATAGCTGCATAAATATCTCAGCTGGCTTGTTAACATGCTTTAGAAATAGCTGAACTCTCGGACGCTAATGGGCGGTTGTGCTGCTGTCACTGATCTCCTGAACCGACCATTTGACACAGATCACAGAATATCCTGAGCTGGAAGGGACCCATCAGGATCATTGACTCCAATCCCTGGCCCTGCACAGAACACCCCAAGAATCACACCATGTGCCTGAGAGCATTGTCCAAATGCTCCTTGAGCTCTGCCAGGCTTGGTGCTACAACCGCTTCCCTGGGGAGCCTGTTCCAGCACCCAGCCACCCTCTTGGTGAAGAACCTTGTCCTGATACCCAACCTAAACCTCTCCTGATGTGTTTTCTCATGTCCTGTGACTGGTCAGGACAGTGAAGAGATCGGTGTCTGCCCCTCCACATCGCCTCATGAGGATGTTGAAGACCCAATGAGCTCTCCCTTCAGTCTCCTCTTCTCTAGGCTGAACTAGCTGGTTACTCAGATCTATGTTCTTACGGGTCCGTGTTCCTCTGGAGCTTTTTTGACTCAGATGTAATAACCTGAAAAAATTCCTTTCCTTCTCTACTTTACTTTGGGAATAAGCAAGGTGGTGAAATCCTTGGAAGAATTCATGACGGATTTGGAAGTTTTCTTGTGATTAGAATGATGACTTCTTTATTTCATATATGGAGATATTTTTTATGGTTGTATTTTCTTGGGTATGTTGTGAACCTCTGGATGTCATACGCAGCTTTATTTTCAAAGAAATTCCTGCCTTCAAGAGAAGGCATTAAGTGATAAACCCTTTTCACCTCTATATTAATACTTGCTGAAGCAGTACTATTGTAATTCTCTGTAAGAGATTACCGTTCATAATTGTTCTCAGCATTTCAAAACCCTAAAGTAGTCTTTGCAGTAGTGTGATCACAATATGCACACTGCATTGGAATCCCATGAATCAGGCAGGATAGACAGCCCATCCATATGCCGCTCTGCAGAAAGGTTTGCCAGCACCAATAAAATGGAATAAGCTCATTTGGAACTGAGAGCTCCTTGTAGTTTCCTCACGCAGTTTCTATTACAGAAGTTGCATAATGTACAGTGGAAAAATCATGTCTTACACAGCATCTGATGTACAGAACAGTGTGCCCAAGCAATGAGTCAGGGCTTCCAGGTGAGACATGAGCCTATGACGTGCAGGAATATGTTCCACACTATTCCCTTGGGAGCTGCAAAACATTAATAATTTTCTCAGGTGATGTTTCACTCCCAAAAAGGCACTTAGAATACTAAGTGTTTTTACAGAATCGTGTGTACTTTCCCCTACATATCCCATATTTCAGTTCTCTCTGATCTTTTTCAGGGATATTCACATACAAAATAAAATCAATTGGCTAATATAAATTCCTTTAGGACTTGCCCTCTGTAATATTGTGTAAGGGTTTGAAACAATCACATGAAAAGCAATGCCTAGGGAATCCTTCCAGAGTTTACACCAAGGTTGCTGCCTTGGGGGACAGTGCTTTAGCCCTTGAGTGTGTGTTATTCTTGCTGAGTAGGCATGATCAGTGCAGCCCAGGATTTATGTGTCTCTCTAAGGGAACTCCAAACATTGACTGAAAAGCAGTGAATGAAATGTTGGCTACAGATTGTACAAGTAGCTGTACAAGTAAAATACTAAAAGCATTAAGATAAAGCTGTTAAAGATAGAAATTGTACTTGATATGAAATACATTTTCTTCCAAATGAGAGAGAATGATTTGGGGCAACGTTTTTCCATTTAACCATTGTGTTAGTGAGTTTACATGCTTGCTTTTAAAAAGCAGTTACATATTCCTTTGGTCAGCATTTCAAAGACAATGTGGCTTAGGTTGTGGGGGGCCATTCCTATCAAGATGACCTTGGAGATGTTTGTTCCTCCCTTCTTGCCAGAAGTTTCCAGTTCTACAGCAGAATCAGCAGACCAGATTATTGTCTAATAATGACCAAACTATTCCTTGCGCTGCCTCCTAATCTTTGTACTAAAGTGACTACCAAGAGATGATGTGATTTGTTATACATACTCTGTTCTGAGCTGCTTATAGAATCACTGTGCATGCTTGCTCTCCAAGTGCCCCTATAAACCCAAGATGAAGTGCGTGTGGCACAATGCAGTGTGCAATAAATGAAAAACCTCTGTGTGGGAAGCAATGCAGATGAATTGACAGGATGGGATAGTTAGCCTTGCTGAGCAGCAGAGCTAATAATAAAGGTTTTTGTTATTCAGGGCTACATTAGAACAGTGCTGGTGGGGCAACTGCACGACTGTGCAGTGTTTTTGGCTTTGTGACTTCGGCAAGATCGATGTATAGCAATTC
Organism: Callaeas wilsoni; assembly: GCA_013398955.1. Lineage (NCBI taxonomy): Eukaryota > Metazoa > Chordata > Aves > Passeriformes > Callaeidae > Callaeas > Callaeas wilsoni. Next base: position 23,879 of record VWPU01010141.1, on the reverse strand, counting down.
TTGTGCTGTTAAAGTCGGTGTTTGCTCCGATGGCCATCCCACTCGGAGGATTTGAGCTAGTGCTTCTGCGTGTGCTCTGAGGACACACGTTAAATGTGCTGGCTCAGGGTCAGCAGTTAGTCTGTAATTCTGGTCTGCAGCTTCTGTTCAGTGCGTGCACACAGCACTGGCTGTGCAGCTGTCACTGGAGATGCTCGGTATCTCACGAGTCGTTTTGGCATCTTACTCATGCAGTGGAATAGGCTCCATGGACATAGAGTTTTTTTGCTGCCTGTCACCGCTGTCATCTTCATGTTCCACTCTCGTTAAGGCAGCTGGCCGGGCAATACCTGAAAGCCTTCAGAAAATCCCAGTGACCCAGTGATCGTTAGTCACAACATACGGTCTATAAATTGCCGTCAGGGACTCTCCATGCAGATAACCAGCAGGCTCAGAATTTTCATTTACTGGATCCGGGCTCTCTGAGACGAGGGGAAGTCCCCGTGCGTGCCGTGGCGCGGCGCAGGTTTGACCCGCCTGGAAGTCACACGCTGGGACGGGCAGCCCGTGTCCGTGCAGCCCGTGTCCGTGCAACCCGTGCTCTCCCGCGGCCGCGCTGGCAGCCGCCGCTCCCGGCGTCGGATCTGCACACCAGCCTCCGGACACCCGGGCCACAGCTCCCGGGGAGGCACAGCCGAGCGCTGCCGGGCGTCCCAAGGCAGGAAGCGAGCGGCGCCGGCAGCGCCGCCTCCCGCGCCCGCTGTCCCCTCGGGCTGATGGAGGGGCTGCAGCCCCTCTCCCCGGGCTGCCGGGGCCGTGCGGGGCCGGGCCGCTCGGTCCCCCGTGTTCCGGCACGGTGTCCCCTGGCCGTGCCCGCGGTGTCCCCTGGCCGTGTCCGCGGTGTCCCCAAGCCGTGCCCGCAGTGTCCCCTGGCGGCGGCGCGCCCGCCCGGCCCCGCGGCAGCAGAAAGTGAACGGTGCACGGAGGGAGTTTCGGGGCCACGGTGAGGAGCTCGACACCGATCCCGGGCTGCATCCAAAGCAGTGATGGGCGAGGGAGGGGATTCTGCCCCTCTGTCTGCTCCGCCTGGACCCCTCCTGCAGGGCTGCATCCAGCTCCGGGGTCCCCCGCACAGGGAGGACACGGACCTGCTGCAGCGAGCCGCGCGGAGGCCACCAGGCGGATTAGAGGGATGGAGCACCTCTCGTATGAGGAAAGGCGGAGAGGATTGGGATTGTTCAGCCTGGGAATAAAACGGCTTCGGGGTAACCTAATTGCAGCCTTCTGGTACCTGAAGGGACACTACAAGAACGGTGGAGAGGGACTTTTTACAAGAGCATGCAGTGGCAGGACAAGGGGTAATGGCTCCAAACTAAAACCAAGGGGAGTGGCTTCAAACTAAAAGAAAGTAGGTTTAGGTTAGATATTAGGAGGAAGTTCTTTGCTGTGAGGATGTCGAGGCACTAGAACAGGTTGCCCAGAGAAGTTGTGGACGCCCCATCCCTGGAAGTGTTCAAGGCCAGGTTGGATGGGGCTTTGAGCAGCCTGGTCTAGTGGGAGGTGTCCCTGTCCATGGCAGGAGGTTGGAATGAGATGATCTTTGAGGTCCCTTCCAGGCCAAGCCGCTCCATTATTCTATAATCCAAGTGCCTCTTCCTGGTGAAGCACGGAGGGAAAGCTTGGGCCAAGCCCTGGCACACCCCAGCTTATGGGCAGAGGGTCTCCCTGCCAACGAGGGAGGTTGGCACATCCCTGAGTTGCCGTAAGGAAACCTGCTGTGGGATTTGGGCCAAAGTAACGAAGTTTTTATTATTGGATAAAAATAGAAAATGTATAAACCGCCTTCCAGCCCAGCCAATTCAGTCTGACTTTTGGGAATGTGTTGAGCTTTAATGATCTGCTTCTGATGATTCTGCCCAGCCTGCCGCAAACAGCCAAAACCAGCACTGTTACAAGAGAATAATCCTCATTCCAATAGGAATTCCAGCAGCCTTGGTGTGGGTAGACTGAGTATCTGCTTAATGTTGGCTTACCATTAAAGAGCCAAACTCTGCACAGCGCACTGCATGCAACGCTGTTTCAAATTAGCTAAAATACTACAATCCCATCCAGATGACGCAAAACAGACTTATATTTTAGTGCCAGAAATATGGAAAGGTCCTGCACAAGCCATGCATAATAACTGCATCTTTTTGGCGCCAGCACTTGTACTTGTCATTTGCTGACACAGTGCTGAGTTCATCTGAGAAGCAAAACATGTAATGTTTCAAAGAATTGTGCTTGTTGTTTGGAGGATGGGAGAGGAAATGGAAAGGCTACTTACACTTGGACATTAAGTGTTAATGTGCTGTCCTATCTTTAGTCAGTGGGGGAGAAGGAATGGGGCTGCTTCGAGTAAAGTGCATCTGAAAGCTTGTTTCACTTCTGCTTGGTGTTGCCTACGATGCAACCAGCAAGTATCTGGTTACTGTCCTTGAGCTGTTCACACGAGCTGATCTGCCAATGGTTTGATTGAGAAACACATGCTGGAAATACCACATTTCGTAGAAGGAGACTTCGACAGAAACTCTACGTTTGGGTTCTATCTTATTTCTCACTATCCTTACTAGAAATGAAATAACTCTCAGCTGTGTGACTCAGTGCTGTGCTGCTCATTGCATGCTCACAGCTTGTGTGGAAGCAGTGGGAGCTATGCATACGTGTGAGTTAAAAGGTCTTTGTATCAACTAGGCATTTCTGGGTTTGAGTGACCAAATTATGCACAAGACCCAAGCCACCTGTTAGAGGATTAGTAGGAGACTAAGAAGATTGCAAGAACTGAATTTTGTCTTTTGTTGTATCTCTTGAAATCAGGCATCAGTGTAATTTATGAAATCTGTCTTACTAGGGGCAGAAACCATCACTCATGTTGCCTATGAAAAGAAGTGATTCCACATTATGTTCTCTTGCTTTAATTGTCCACAGTCCCTAATACTTCCTTTCACTATCTTTGTTCCTGTGGGTGGTGACTGTTTTCCTTAAAAAAGCCCAAGGAGATGCAAGAAATGGTCTTCTTCCACAGACTGTGAGTTCTGATCTATGATTTCTTAGAAGTGAGGATATTTCAAGGAAGTATCTCAGAATCGTCTTCTGTGAACATTAATTTCTGAGGGGGGCCTGAAATATTTTTTCTCTTTTAATACTTTTCTCTCACATTTCTGTCTGCTGATTATGTTGCTGTTTATGTCTGTTCCTATTTAAAAGACAGATGAATATATTTTCCTGTGCTTTAAATAGTCTCATAGCTTTTTGGCACAATTTCCAGTCTTTACCAGCTCAGGACTGTAGGATATAAACCCCAGAGCCAAACTTAATTTTCTTTAATCATTCTATCTAATAAGTGTTTCTGGCATGTCTCTGCAGGGGATGTTTGCCATAATTTGTCTTGTTTTTTTACTCTGGTAAAATAATGTTCTCTGTTTTGCTGTATTAGGTAAATGGAGATTCACAACAGTAGAGCCAAAGAGAATCCTCTTGCCTTTCTTTATGAAGAAATGTCTACCTCCAAGCTTTTTATGGAAAATTAATCCAGGTTTTGAGAGACTGGGAGAATGAGGAACTGCCTACTCTAGAAGTTCTGATTCAAGACCATCTAAGGAACCTGAAGGAGCACCAGTCCATGGGAGCTCCACATCCTGAATGAAGTGGTTAAGCACTATCCATAATACTTGAGAAATCATGGCAGTCCAATCAAGTTCCCACTGGCTGGAAAAAGGGAAACATAACCCAAATTTAAAAAAGGGAAGATCCAAGGGACTACAGGCCAGCCTGTCTGACCTCTATGCCTGACAAGATCATGGAGCAGATCCTCCTGGAAGCTGTGCTAAATCACATGGAAAATAAGGTGATTTGCAACAGCCAGCATGGTTTCACCAAGGGCAAATTGTGCCTGAGAGATCTAGTATCCTCTGCTATGCAGAGAGGCGGAGAGAGTTGGGGCTGTTCAGCCTGGAGAAGAGAAGGCTCTGGCTTTCACATTCCAGTACCTGAAGGGGGGCTACGAGACAGCTGGAGAGGGACATTGGACTGGGGCAAGTAGTGATAGGACAAGGGGCAATGGCTTTAAACTTGAGTACTGTGTTCACTAAAGGAGGGTGTATTGAGGTGGGGATCTGTCTCTTCTGCTGTACCTACACTGAGAGGACAAGAGGGAATGGCCTTAATCTTGAAAAGGGGGAGATTTGGATTAGATCTTAGAAAAAATTTTTCACTTTTAGGGTGGTCAGACATTGGAACAGGTTTCCGAGGGAGGTGGTGGAGCCATCATCCCTGGAGGTGTTCAAGAGGTGTCTGGATCTGGCACTGGTTGATGTGCTTTAGTGGTTACAGTGGAGGTGCTGGGTGGACTGGATGATCCTGAAGATCTCTTCCAACCTTGATGATTCTATGATTCCATCAAGGAAGATAGCACTTCTTTGATAGAAGATAGATGAGCTATTAGAAGGAAGCTCTTTACTGTGAGGGTGGTGAGACAGGAACAGGTTGCCCAGAGAAGTTGTGGATGTCTCATCCCTCAACACGTTCAAGGCCAGGCTGGATGGGGCTCTGAGGAACCTGGTCTAGTGGGAGGTGTCTCTGTCCCATGGCAGGGGCTTTGGAATGAGATGGTCTGTAAGGACCCTTTCAATCCAAACCATCCTTTGATTCTATGAACCAGCTGTTTACTGATCAAAATCTATGATTTGGGTTCTCTAGCTGCGTGCAACCATCTAAAAATTTATAGTCAAAAGAAAGGTTCATATACATACTAGCAAGAAAATGATACCTTCTTCTGGGAGATGAACTAAACCACAGATGCTCCAATTAAAGCCCAGATTGGTCAGAATTTGTTTGAAAGGCTAAAGGGCATGACTTTGCTTAGGTTTGTTTCTTAACAGATTGATGAAAGATGAGGTAATAGGAAGCTTTCTGTCTTTTCCAAGGCTTAAGAAGCTGAGCTTGAGCTCAGTGGGCTGCTTACTCCTGGTGAAGCCTTACATTACAGGGGTTTGTTCACCCATGTCCAGTGGGAACAGTTATGTGGCAGTTAGAGTTTGCTGAAAACTAAAACTGGTATTGTAAAACAATTGGTTTATGGTGCCAGAATTTTGAAAAAGACTCTTCTGCTCATTGCTTCATTTTTAAGAGTCTCTCTTTTTTTTTCTGTTTAAAAACAAAACAGTTTTCACTCTTAGTTATGAAATGTTCCACTGAATGAGAATGTGTGGAATACTATAGATCTCCCAACAAGCTTCATGGGCTGGGCTTCCTGCCCATTTAAAATGGGAAAACTAAAGTTGTGATCGAACTCCTTGGTCCTCACTCACAAATCGGGAGTTGAAGCAACTCTTTGTACCATGTCTATTTTTTTCTAGTCAGGATTTTAGCACTTCAAAGAATGGCCCATTACTTTGTATTTGTCTGCTCTTTGGTGGCCTAAGAAAGCCACAAATTTATGTGTGGTTTCTAAGCAGCGTTTATTACAATGAATACTGAGACAAGCTCAACAATGACTTATGGTGTAAGTTTCTCATTGTGTGTAAATTATTCCTAAAAGAGGAACATGTGATAAAATGCAATAACTGCAGCTAATTCAGCACTCAGCAAGCATGCAAACAAGTGTACTGGAGATGCTTAGGAGGAAGAAGTGAGGAAAGATAACCTATATTTTTGGGGAGAACTGTTAAATCTTTAACTCTTCTGTTAGTTATCCATGTCACCACAGGCTGGACGTTAGGTGCTTTTGAAATAATTGCTGGTAACCATGCACTCAGCTTTCCTGCAGAACCTATGGAGCACGTGCTGAGGGCAGCACCACTGTGAAATGTGACTGAGTTTGGAGGAACTGGTTACACACTGGGCTGAGCTGGGACTCTCGGGAGCTGCAGGAAAGAGAATTGGTTGGTAGATGTGCAGGTGGTTTGTGTTTTGAGTAGGGAGATAGGGCCCCAGAGTAGGAGGGGAAGCTATGATAAAGCTAGGGCTGGAAAAGAGTCAGGGAGTGAAAATGTAGTTTTCTAATTTCTCTTACCCTTTTCAATAATGCTTCCAAGTTCTGCTTATCCAGAAAGACAGAATGTAAAAGAAATGTTTCATTTCCCTCTTGGCCTTCATCTTTCTCTGCCAGAACAGCTTTTGTGACACTGTTAGAATGAGACAGAATTTGTTTTTCAGCTTAAAACTGTAGTTTACCTGCTGAGGAGGGTAGAGATATATATAATAGAGAGTCTGAAAGGAAAAACTTGCAGCCCACCATCACAATGCTTGTTATTGAGGCTGCTATTGCCATGGATATTGTTGCTCTTTGCCATCAAGCAGATAATACTGTATTCATTTTATAAGCCTGTACATGTTAAATTTGTGCAGGCCACTCTGCTCAGCACCTATCTGTGCACAGTTTGTTATCTTACATACTCTGAAGAATAACCGTTGAAGTCGATGATTTACATCTCTTGGACACCAGCATTGTAGTTTGTAGCACTATTTAGTCACTGTTAAATTTGACCCATGCAGTTTTGGAGATGCATATTCCTACCCTGCTTCTGAATTTAGCTCTCTGCACTCTTACTAAGTAAAAGTCTGGAAGGGACAAAAAGAGACCTCCCTCTGAAATTTAATCCAGATCACACATGTGGTGTGGTACGGAACAAGAACCACAGAGTCCTCTGCCAGTCCTAGATCTTATAAAATCTAAACACACCAATAATCACTGAGGTTATTTTTAAATGTTTAACATGACTCTCCAAGGCACATACACATTTAACATCTGTATCTCTTTAAAGAGTTATTTATTCTAATATATCACAGCTCTGGCAGTAATTTTGTGTTAATTGCTCAGAACAGGCTGAACTTTGGAGGGTTATAAATTTAAGTATGACATGTACTGTGGGTTTGTTTTTGTTTGCTTTTTTTTCCTCAAATTTACATATACTGAATAGCCAACTAACCTGACATCATTGGGAGCTCAGGATGGTTGGTGTCTGTCCATTTCACTCCACAAGTGTGGATTTATGGCCATGAGTCATAGAAGTAGAATTACCTTTTCATGAGGTTAGCGTGATCTGTCTTTCCATATAAGATGCTTCTATGGCAATGTTGATCATGTTACTAGGGTGATGTAAAAACATTAACCAAGTGTTTTACACAGAATTCATTTTAAAGGAAACTGGGCATTAACTTCTGTTCCCTTACTAATGCATGCACTTATCCATACTCAGAAAAACTCTTTAGTGCTTGAATTTTAGTCCAAGCACCAAAGCACCTTAGTGGCACTTAAATCCCCAAAAGGATTTAAGCCACAATTCCAATCTCTACTGCCTAACCCCAAATTTCTGTTTTGTTTCTGCCCATGCACAAACAGCAGGATCCATCACTTGCATTTTCATTCTGTGTGGTTGCACACACCCCTGGCTCTAGGAATGTGCTCTGAGTGGGAATCTGCCTGCCTGTCTGACCATCAGGATCTAACTTGGCTTTCATTTTGACCACACACATTTTGTGGAGCCATAGAATGGTTTGGGTTGGAAGGGACATTAAACACCACCTAGTTTCCATCCCCCTGCCATGGACAGGGATACCTTCCACTAGACCAGGCTGCTGAAGGACTCAGCCAGCCTGGCCATGGACGCTTCCAGGCAGGGGCGAGGAGCCATGCCATGGGAGCTGTGTATTTATTTAGAAGGCTTGCTTAAAAAATTCAAACTCCAATGGTTTTTTCACAATGACTACATAGATGGCACATGGCAGGTGGGGACTGTGGGCATCGAAATCTCTCTTTAAAACTCAAGGTTCTTGATCAACTCTAGCAGGGTTTTTTTTTGGTAGGATGTCTTATCCAGCCCCTGCATTCATATCCTTCTTTCATTTGCGTGTACAGGAGTAGCACATTAATGCTTTACTACTTAAGGAGCAGTCTGGGATGCCAGACATAACTGGATAGCCTCTCGGCAGCTATAACACTGATTAAATGTCTGTGAGCAGCAGAACTAGAGGCTTGGCAAAGAGAATAGGATCCTACAGTGCATTCGGTGTCTGTGAATATTCAGAGTGAAGGAGTCAGTTGTGAAAGAATTTAATTTTTTCTGTTTTTGCTTATGACAGGTTGGCTTTCAGAGGGAATCCATTTCCCATATTTGCATTGCTGTTTCTGAGCTAGTACGTGTCCAAAATGATCTTTCCTGTGCTTTAGGGAAGTGTTAAACAACAGTCCCAACAATTGTGAATGCTGGTGGGGCACTATGCAAGCAATTTGGATAATGAGACAATTAAATGCATCTTAAAGTGCCTGGGAAAAAACCCACCAATCTCTGAATGCCTTTAAATGATGGCACTATATTTTTGGGAAGAGATAGAAAATGGTCCTTTGTCTGTGTTCTGTGTCCTTCTTCTCTGATGCACTTACTGTTGTCCATGGACAGTGTACTAGGTTTGCGTGGCTAGGTTTTGGTAGCATTTCCTCCTTTTGAATAAGTGTTTGTGCAATTTAATATTTGCTTTAGCTTCCTGTAGAATAGCTTCCCTTCTCTTTAAGGGAACTATTTTGCTGTGTGCTATAAACCAGTTTTGTAGCATTCTGTTCATTTGAGTATTGACTCCTAGAAAGACAGGAAGTGTCAGTGCACAGAGGGTAGGAGGGTCAAAAATGCTTTGAAGAAACTCAGATAAAAGTAACAACAGGTAAATAGAGTGATTCTTGGTGCATTTTGCTAGACTAAGAGAAGCATGATATTACTTGAAATATAAGTAAATTTTTAAAAATTAATCTCTCCTTTCTTTTGTTACTAATTTTAAGGATTTCTTTCTTTGAACCAAATATTGGGAAACCCTTCAGAATGAGCACAGATAGCTGGTTGCTTTAACCACCCTTTCCTCTGTCCATAGATAGCTTTAATGCCAACAGGGAAATGTGGTATGGCCAAGCCCAGACATTCAAACAAAGACACCCCACACACAAACAAACAAAGCAGAACATTTGTTTCTAAACGTGAAATGTGAGCCGTCTAATACACTAAATTTATTTTATTTTCTATTAGTTTCTGAAGTTAGTATACACAAGTAATTTTTCTAAATCTTTTTCTACAGTCATGAGGAATGAAGATCTCACACCATCAAATCTGGGGTTTGGAGAATGTGTGATAAACCCGTGGGGGTTAGCTACAAGTGTGGGAGTTACAAGCCCTGTGTGATCCGCTTCCGATGGTTGTAGCAGACTAAAATAGAGGGGAAGTTCTCACCGTGCCAGTATCAGAGGGCTGTGCTTCTCCAAGCCAACTGAGAAGGGATCCCTGGTTTTAGCCGACAAAAGGTAGCTGCACTGCATTCAGCAGAGGGATTATTGTTTGCTTACTTTTTCCCAACTAATTTATCCTGTTCTCATCTCACCTCTCAACCAAGCGATTGTCCATGGATTGAGAGTTTGGGCTGTGGTCATGGTTTGGATAACAGCATCCAAGGCACACATGCTCTTCCCTCACAAAAAAGTGTCTTCTAGGTGTCCAGGAGAACTCTGACTGAACTCTTTTAGTTTTACACGTGGGCAATTCTGTGTGTAAAATAAATCCTTTGGCGGCAGCAAAATTGGCCAAATGTTTATTTTCCACTTAGGTTACAAAACAGCCTGTAACTGTACTCTAACCTGGGTAACTGATGTTCTATTTGTTTTATAAAGAGGTTTCTTTTATCTTTTAATGCATATTTGATTCACAGATTGTTTACGCTTGTGGTGTCATACTGCTGTTAAAGATAGAAAGTGTAAAACACACATAAATGACAAAAAAACCCCACCCAAATTCTCAAACTCAAACAAACAAAAAAGAATAATTACAAAAAAAAACCAAACAAAAAGCCCCCCCAACACTAACAAAGAGACTCCAAAACACTGTAAGTTTTCCTGGGGTTGAGTAGAGTACCTTTAATTACTGGTGTTTTGGATGATTTCACTTGACTGTAAGTGGTAATCACATGGCAATAAAATTTACTCTTCTGTTCAGGAGATTTCTAGTGACTTAACACAATTTGTGAATCTTCATAAGGCTTGTTCAAAAGACTCAGTCCTCAAAAGTAAAGAATTTTATTTTTCTTGGGGTGAAAGAAGGGCAGAAAGAATGGTATTGGTTATTATCCTTGCTTTCAGATGGAGGAATTGAGGCATCGGGTAGTTTGTGTATTTGTCACACAGCATGGCAGGAAATAAAATCTGATAATTAGATGTGTAATGACTCTCTAATGCCACAGAAAATCTTGGAGTAGCTGACAGACTCGAAAAGCTCCAAATGTGATTGAGGATGATGAGGATCCCATTGCAGGGGACATTCAGGAGATGGCACTTAGGGCAGAAGCCTGTCAGAGGGAAGCTGGGGGAACAGAGTGGCTAAAGGAACTGAAAGAACACTAAATCACCCTTCAGATGTATTAGTAATAATTAACCTGCTAGAAAACCTAGTGAGAACTGAAGATCAGGGTACAAAGGGAACACTCAGAGGGCTGAGAAGCTGAAGAAATGGAGACCATTCCCAGCCAGAGCCCTCTCCAGGACAGGGTAAAGGGAAGCAAACAAGCAGAGGATCTGTCTGAAACTGAAGTGACTATGGGTCGAGTTTTAGAGAAGAACCAGCACTAACCATGTGGGTTTTCAGTAAAAGGCTCAAACAAAATGGAAAAAGAAAATTGCTGAAATACGAAAAATAATGCATAACTCTCTCACTGTCGCTCTGGCTTAATCTTTCTTGGTATCTGAGGAACTGGACTGTGGCAAATGTGTCACCAAACTTTATGGAAGGTCCCAGGAGAGTCCAAGGAACTACAGGCCTGTAATCTGAGCAGGCAAGTTAATGGGAATTAAGATAAAGGAACTATCAATTAGTAGGTACCTAGATAAATACAGTCTACTTGAAGAGAGTCAGAATGGATTTTATAAAATTAAATTCAGGCTTACAGGCACATCTGGAGTTCTTGGAAAGGGTTGGCAGACGTGTGGATCAGGGAGATTCAGTAGGTGTATTTCATGACACCTCCAAAGAGATTTTAGTGAATTCCCTCTAAAAATTTTTTTCAAGACACTGAATAATTATGAATAGAGAAAATGCATGTTTGTGCATAAAGACTTGATTAAAAGGTAGAAAAGAGAGTAAAACTAAGCTATGAACTCTCCCATCAGGGACAGGTCATCCAGAGGTGTTCCACAGGAACGTTTAGTGGCACCTGCACGGTTCAACACTTTCATAAATGATCTGGTAAGAGTAATGTAGCAAGAAGGTTGATGATGGTACAGTTTTACTCAGGACAGACAGGAGAAAGACCATTGCAGAAGACTGGAAGGAAGACTTTATATTTACATTTTGGAAATTAAAATGGCAGATAAAAGTCAATGTAAGTAAACATGAGGTAGTGTATATGGGAAAAATCAACCCTGGCATCATACATGAAATATTGGGCTTGAGTTTATCATTGCTGCTGAGGAAGGAGGTCTTGGGATTATGATAGATAGTTGCATTGTGTGAGATTTAATGCTTGGCAGTCATCAAAACTGCAAACCTCATTTCTGGAGTTCTTAGGAAAGGGACAGTGAACATCAAGATCCTTCTGTGTCAATCCACGGCTTGACTACAACTTGAGTACTACATGTGGTTACAGTTCTTTTATGTTAAAGGGTGAGGAAAGGGTTAGGGAAAGGGTTTCTTTTATCTTAGGAAAAGCCACAAGCCACAATTTTCCCAGAAAAATTGGGTAACAGGAATAATCAAGGATGCAAAATGGCTGCCAAAATAAAAAAAAAATAAGAAGAAAAATAAAGACTGCGTAGTCTAGGACAAGTAGACTTACTGGGAACAGAGTCAAACAAAAAGGAACTGTTTTCTTCTTCTAAGTGGTGATAGCCCTATGGAACTTGCTGCCAGAAGTTACTGCAGATGCTGGTACTGTGGATGAGAAACCGGTCAAAACATTTGAGAGAAAGATTTGTGGAAGGGTACTACCTAAAGAATTCATGGAAAGCTCGTGTGACTCACCAGCTGAAAATAGTTGGTGTGGGAAAGCACCCAGGGGAAGCATACTTGCCCTGTTCTTATTCTTCCTTGGACAGCTGCTTTTGATCAGAGCTGTAGAAAGAGAACTGGGCTGGGTGGGCCTTGGAGCGAGCTGGTGGAGCTGTTTAGCTGGAATGCAGGCAGCTACGTGCCGTGCTAACCTGGGCAACAGAACGAGACCCGAGCTGGCTCCGAATGAGCCACCTCAGATGCCAGCAGCAGCCCGAGCTCCGGCTGCACGGAGAGCTCATCCTCCCGCTGGCATCAATCAGCCTGTGCTGAGATTCTTGCTGTCATCGCTGGGATGTTCCCAGCACTGAGATAGCTTATATAAAATATTGCTATTCCACACTGCTATTTGCTGCGTGGGCATTCCCACTAAGTGGGCACGGTCGTGCACCAATTATTTCGGCAGAGTCTACAAATATAAAGATGCTAAATTCTCAGAAGAGGAAAAGTATTCCAGCCGTAACTCTCAGTTTGTTCCCATTTTCTATTTATTCATTTCATAGATCTAATAATTTTTTCTGAGTGTCAGCTCTAGCACACTTACATTGGGGTCTGAAAATCATTAGGTTGGGTTTTTTTCTGGTTCATGGATCACTGTCAGCAATAGTAAAGATTTGCAGCCAGAACTGATGCTGTATTAAGAATAGATTCCAGTGTATTCTCTTTTTAACTGTGATGGCTTTGAAGATCTAATAGCACTGAAAATTAGCAAATAACTATTTTTATCCCTAGAGTCAGCGGTTCTGACTCAGAGTGTCCATTAAGGAAATGAATTTTAAACAACAGGATTTTAAAAATATTGTCACTCATTATCTTAACTACACTTAAAAAGGAATGGCATCTATTATAGAAATGAAAATATTATATTGGTGTAATTACAAACTAATGAAGACTGTTAGAAAGTGATTATGTTAATTAATATTATTGCACATTTAATCCCAGGATGATTTTCAGGGTCTCCAGCTGGGGGCACTGGGCAAACATGGAAACCTGGCAATGGCCAGCGTGAGTGAGACTTGTACCTAGACCAGAACTGTGCTGAAGGGGAGGAGGCAGGGAAACCAAAACCACCAAAGAAAATGGATGTGAGATACGATCATCATCCTGGATTTGAGGATTTTCTAAGACAAAGTAGATTTTGTTTCCAAAACCCTTTTGCTACTGACAAACAATTGTACGCTTTTATTTTCATTACTCATACATAATCCAGTTTCTTTAGCAAAACTGTCCCTTTAATCAGTAATTTCAAATCCTAACAGGCCCAGGTAGGAAAGTTATTGTAAATTTAAATTTGTTGCCATTCAGTTTCATAAAACTTTTCTAGTCTTGTATAAATCATTGTCTCTACCTACCTTCAGAATTGCTATTTATTCATTTATATCAGGGAAAGAGCTCAAAAAGAAATAGAAGATTCTCCTTGTCAAAGTACAGTGTAAAGCCCAGCATGCTTTGAGGTCTACATGGGCCTGTAAACAGAGATTTAGCATCTAGAACAAGACATGAGAAGAGGTGGCATGTAATTGCTCAAGGAATACCAACCATGCTATTAGGAATATGTCAGAGACCAATGGTGGTTTCATGGTTTCAACTCATTCAATTTTAAAAAAAATTATAAAATACCAATTCAGGAAATCATAGCCCTAATTTTGTTGATAAGGTTTTCTAAACCAGGCCAGGCAGATGATTTTTAAGTTTGCCAACTTAGTGTTGAACTGGGTATTCAAAAGCAAAGTTTGATAGCAGCTATAGGAGAATGCATGAAAGGGTGAATGTGCTTATGGGGACTGCACAACTGTAAATGGATGGACCTATAAGGAAAGCAAGTATTCAACATTGCCAAGCTCATAGTAGCCTAGATCTTCCTTCCCGATGATATTTTTAACTGGATTTTGCAATAGAGCAGTGGATTTCCCGATCCCTGGAGCTCCTGGCCTTCTATCTGGCCTCTGTATTACAAGTTATGACTGCTTGCAATGGATCGAAGCCAAAAGTTTTTTGTCCACATCACCGGCTGTCAAAACACAGGGACTTTTGTCTGGGTGTGTAGATACTCAGTTTTGGAAAAGCAGGAGGGAACATTTTGTTCATCTTTCCTCATGTTTCTCCCCAGACACACCAATACACAGACACAGAGGAAAAAATCAAAGCCCTGATCATGCCATACTTCTTTAGTAACTTTCATGTAATTATAGAAGGCAATCTAGAAATATTAAAGCTTTGCAGTAGCAAAAGCATTAAACTCATTAGGGAATCAGAAAGTTGAAATAACTATCAGCTGGTTGGTTGCAAGGTTAGGAAAGGTTTAGGAGTTCTATTTTCCAGTCCTTTAATCTAAGCTCTAGGCAACAAATAAGAAGTTAGCCTGGAAATCACAGTCAACCTTGCAATAACAAAATTTTGTTTATACCTTGACAAGCAGTGAACAGTACCAGTTTCACTTTATAAGACACTTATTGTTGCAAACCTGTAAAGAGTGTTTGCTTTTAAATATCTCACTGTTGTTTTAAGAGAATGAAGTTGCTTTTGGACCTTGAAACATAGAATGAATTAAATGACACGTGAATAAATATATATTAATTCTTTTTTATTAAAGTATCAAAACAAACATGAGAATAGAAAACAAACTGCTTTTTAATGCATTTTAAGGGTTCTTTTGAATAAAGTATACTTTGAGAAAACTCATGCAACATACCAGTCCTGTCCAGCTGTTTAAGAACTCTTTTCCTGGGCACAGGGCCTGAGTACCATCATTTCCAGAGCAGTGTGCAGGAGCACACACACACTCACACACACACACACACACACACGTACAGAAGAAATACAGAGCAGCTATGACCGCCATGTAAAGAAATAAAAAATAGATTATCTTCTGACAATAGTAGTGGTACCATATTAACATTTGGCATGCCGAGTAAATAAGACCAAGCAACAAAATCATGACGCCTGCGTCACCGGTGATATGGTTAAAAGCAACCATACAAATTCCCTAAGGGAGACACACGAATTCTGTCATTATAGTCTCTGTGGTAACACTTCATAACCAATTGTGAGACAAACAGCCTTGTCTGCTGGTATTTGAGAGGCAAAAAGCAAAGCCAAAGTGTACGATACCAGGATGATGCCTTGGTTTTGTACTTCCACATTACAGAAGTGAAATAACACACACTGTTTGACAAGTTTATTGTACACACTCCATGTATATCTGTTGTCTGGTAAACAGCTGGCCCAATTACATGTCGAATTTGGCCTTTAAGCCAGAGAAGTTGCCACAGAGGCTCCAAACTCTGCTTACAGGACATGAAAAAACTCTCACTGAAGTCAATGGAACCTCCGTCCAACATACAGAAAGATCATGGATTCTTAAGACAGAATTGGACCTAGTATGTCATCTTTGTAATACATCCACTTTTCAGATACATGAAGTACATACCTTTAACACGTGATACAGGACATTACAATATATCCAGATCTCAGGAAATGGTACTAAGTAGTTCTGTTGCAGAATATAACAATCATATAAGGACCAGGTACAATATGTGATGGACTCATGAGATATTGCAGGGTAAGAAGCTCATGGCTGAGGTATCTTCAAGTTTAGCCTTTAGAACAAACACACAATTTCAACACTGCTGAACTGGTGTAAAATATTATGCACTGTAAGCTCCACTTGTATTCTGCTTTGTTTCAATTGTGACATTGAACAGTCAGACACCACTGATGGAGATACAGAATTTTGGAAGGTACAATATCTGCACCCAACCATTCAAGACACTCAGTGCCTCATCTTCAAAATGATGAAGGATAAGTGTTTTCAATAGTGGTATCTCAAATACAACTAGTGAAGTTTAGGAATATATAATATTAAACACCAAGAGATAAAAGTAAAAAGACAGCGCAACACTTGTGTTTTCAGTTTTATCTTGCTCGCAGTATTTATTAGCTCTACTCATTATAAATAAGGATAATATTTTCTTTTACAAAAAATTGTAAGGGTATATTTTATAAACAATCTGAGAATTTCACAGAAACATCAGAATTTAAACACTCATAGCTCCAACTCTTTTGTCCAGCAGCTCTTCTACCAGTTCAAAAACATCCAAGGTTAGTATTTAATAAAAAATAAAAACAATTATTCACCACATCAAAACTTTTGCCTCCTTTAGATTCTAAGTAGCACTTTTAATCGACTGTAGTTGCCACTCAAATGTAAAACAAAAGTAGCTACAACCATAATTTTTCCTTCTGAATCACCTGGCAAAAGTAATCCTGACCAGGATGCAAAAAGCTTTGTCAAGCTCTTATGCCTGTAAGACCTAACAGCATGAGCAGATCCACTGCAATCCATGGAACCTTTTCTGTGACTGAGTGGTAATAGCATGAATTAAGGCTTGTAGATTAGATCCTAGATGAATTTAAATTTCTTTTTTTTTTTTTTTTTTGAAAGTTCAGGAGTCTGGGATTCACTCCTGCAGTTCTTTACTTGAGCAAAACCTCTATCAATACCCCTGCACAGTTAGTTTCCTCTTTCCAATTCAGTGGGTCCAATTCGCCAGGTCACTAAGTGATGGTACAAGCTGCTCTTCAGCAATTCAAGGAAAAATTGTAGTCCCCAAGGGGTAGTATCTGGGGTGATAGCTCATAAAATACAAGCTAGGCTACATAGATTTCTTGCAAGAAACATTTCTTTATCACACTTACTAGACCCTTCAAATTCAGTCACTGAGATGAGTCACAGAAAAAACCCACGAGTGTTGTGAAAAAAATGACAAAGCTTAGTTGGAACTACAGGGGGTTTTTTTGTGTGTGTGTGTGTGTTAGGTTAGAATGCAACATTACACATCAGTACATTCTGCCAGAAAGCATCCTCCTGGAAATTCAAAAGAACTCAGTCTTCTTTCCCTTCCAGCAACAAGGAAGAGTAGTGTCCATCCAGCGCAGCTGTCTGTACCACGTGCATCACTGGAAGTCATAGTGTTCTAGCACAAACCTCGTGAGTGCAGATACTGTATACTAGCAGAGAGCTAAAACTTCGGAAGCTGTTGTCTGTAGCTCCTAGGAACATGAGGAACATCCTAGTAAGTATGACAGGTGCAAACCCTATATTTGAGGCAGAAGGCTCTTCAATTTGATTGAAACCAGATCTTCCAAGGGCAAGAATCGCTGTCAAGACAAAATGATTCTTTCCGCTTACAAAAGCAATCTGCCCTTCCTAAAGGCTCTTGACTAATAGAATCCTACACATTATGTCAGACTCCCCCAGGATTCTGGTAGCTGTTAAAAACATTACAAATATTTCCACATTTGCCGTATCACTTAGCCTTGTAATGTGCCTTCTTTGATCTGTTGAATAAAAAGATTTCTTTCGTCTTCAGGTGTCCTTCCATTCTGTGCACGGACTATACAAGTGGGCCTGTGCAGATTTAGCATGTATATCAAATGCTGCTTCTCATTCTTCAGCTCCTCGATCTGGGCTTTCAATTCCGCATTGATCGTTTCCAGCTTCTCTGATTCCTAGCACAAAGGACAGACACGGCTTTTACACTGAGCAGCTCAAATAGTTAGTTGCAGTTTTTTTCTAATAGTCGTGGTCTTTCATTGGTGGGAAAGTGTATGGGTGGCAGAGAAAGGAATCGCATATACTTAGTGTGCTGTAATGATGAAACTATACATTCCCCAGTCGGTAATGGTCTGAAAGCCAGACTGAGAGTTACCTCCTTTGGCCTCCAGAGAATGTGATGGAAGTTGAAAAAGCCAAACTCAAACTTGTATTCTCTTACAGTGACAGATACTCAAAACACTGTTGCTATCTTCTGCAAAGTTATTCTGAGCTTTTCGAGTCAAAAATTGACCCAAAATTATCTACGCTGCTTCTTAACTCCCTGGAACATCATGTCACATATCTGTAAACACAAAGTACAACTATAGCTTTTTTCCCTGCCCCTAGATATAGGAACATACAGGCCTGGTGCTGCTGAAATACGGTTGTATATCACAGCACAGGAGGTGAATATGTGACTGGGGTTCTAGGACAGAGAATTCACGCTACCATACCACCATGTTCATAAAGAAGTCAGAAATTAATTGAAAGTGCTTGCAGGCTCTCACAGTGAATATTTTATAAAATATTATTTTATTTCTTTTTGTGTTCAGTGTACACATTCAAATTAACATTATCCCCATAGACAGGATTGGTCACTGAAACAGTAATCTCTTTTCACTCCTACCATGTTTTCACTTTATGCCAGTTTCAACCAGGTTTGGATTTAATATATGGCATGTTTATTTTTTATAACTAATGTTTTGAAGGGTTTGCAAAGTTTTGGGTTACATCTTTCTGTATGCCCTACTATGACAGTACCTTATGCTATCTGTTTGGATCCTGGTAGGATGACAGATTAAGAACAGTTCAAGCCAGTCACTTACTTTTTGCAAACATTCTGTTTTTTCCTTCTTCTTGTTTCGGCACTTTGCCGCAGCAATTTTATTCCTTTCCCTTCTTCTCTTTTTTCTTTCATCCTCTTCAGGAGAGAACTGTCCCACAAAAACAGAAACACACAATCCATAAGATGTTGTAAATAGGAGACCTGTATTTCGATAACTTCTGGATTTTTAAAATCAACGTGGATAGTGCTGTCAGTGCTCACATCATGAGTTATATAGAAATGTGATTCTGACCTTGTTTGCCAAGGGTAGTAACTTCATTAGAATTATCAATAAAAACCTGACTGGAGTGGGGTTGTATGTAATCCATATGATGGCTCATTTAAAATCAGTCGTACTCAAAAACTTCCTGAATGTCTCCCCAGGCTCCCACACCTCTATCTCTCCTCTATCTCCCAGGAGGGAAAAGGAGGAGGGGTACAGGGAGCAGAGTGGATGATGTGTCATGAGCGAGGCAGCGAGAGTGAGTGAATTAGAGGCAACACTAAGAAGGGAATATTAACACACTTCCTTCTGTTTCCTGTGGAGGCTCAGACCAAGGTGTAACTTTTTCCTTAACCAAAGCTATTTCTCCACTTTCAAAGAGTAATGTTTTTCATGGATAGTATCATCTTTAAGCACAAACATGGTGTGGACATAGCAGGTCCATGTCTTAGTCTAACCCTCACAGGTTCTGCTGGACTGTCCTCAGGGAAACAGAACTTCAGCAGTGACTTATTCCAAATTCAGCCGCCACTAGGCAGGGAAACCAGATTGGCACTTGCTCTAATCACTAGAAAACATTGTAGTCCACAACTGAAAATAAAATATCCAACTATGAGAAATACCAGAGGGTGTCCCTGAAGAACTCAACAGAGAGCCAAGGAGCTGACTTAAAGGAAACCAGTATGGTACAGAGGGTTGTCTATAGTTCATACAATTACTGGGCTTTTGGCAAAACTTTGTTAGAGAATTAATCACTCACACCAAAATTCTATTGAAAGAGCCCTACCTCTGTCTTCATCACGGTTGTTTCAACTGGCCTTTCAGATACAGTCACCGTATCCAAAGTGGAAGACATCCTGTGGAACTGGCGCTTGTTCTGAATGGCAAACCTCAGTTCCTCCTTCACCAGGGGGGTTAAATTTGTGAAATCATCAAACCCCAGTGACCCTGCGGGGGACAAAGTGGGAACAATTGCGGAGGCGCTGACTTCTAATGCAGATACCTGGCCTGAGTGTTGGACCATCATTTTGCTGAAAGATAAAAAGAGATAATAATGATAGTCTTTCAACAACTTTAGAAAAGCAAATAATATCTCTTAGAGGTATATTTCATACTGTCAATAATACTGTAGCTCTTACATTGCTTCAGTCCCCATTCCTAGTCTACCCCAATCTCTCAACAGAGAGTTAAGAATTTGGACACTCAAAAACCCCTCAACTTTATGTTAATTCAAAGTTAGTATTTAAAAGTAAGAATAGTATCAGCACATGACATGATTTCTAGGTCTTTCTGACACTTAATATTAAAGAAATTGTGTGCAAGTATGCATACCGCTGAGCTTTAAACTGGTAGTGTGTGGCAAATGAGAATCCAGTGAATAGGAAGAGAGAGAAAATAAGAACAAAAATCAGAAAGCAAATAAGTAGTATTATTATTTAAAGCATAGAAGGAGAGTAAGAGTATCTTCATCTTCAGAGCTATATCACCACAAATTCCAGCTTCAAATGGACAGAGCATACATTGATCTCAGCTACACTTAGTTCAATGAGTTCTACTAGAAGCTGAAACTTGCTAACCACAACAGGATCTGTCACATAATCATCACACTCAATTTTACACACAGTTGTAGATTCGGCTGTAAACTCCTGAAAAATAGTTAACGATAAGAGCTGGCACAAAGGCAACAGTCTCTACATGCTCTGGAGCTCCACAGCACAGGCTGAGTTGGAGGGATTGACTCATGAAAAATGTGAAGCCGTTTGTTTCATTCCTTTGCTCTTGTAAAATTTGAAACTGTCCTTATGTGCCCTCTACGAGAGGCTTGAAATTCTTAAATATTTATGGCTGGATCTTCTGCTGACATAAAACAGTGTGATTGAAGAGACTTTAGGGGAATTATGCAAATATAAACCCATGGAGAAACCCATGGAGAAACCTCATTTCTAGTAGATTTCTGAAGAAAATGAACCTATCTAACAGCGCTCTCTTACTTTTCTCTTTTTAGTCATTCTTATTAATTTTTTTATCCAGTTTTGAAGGGAGAGAGGCCCTACGTGCTTTGTGAAAACTGGTGGCCCCAATGAGGGAGAAAGAGGCAAAACTCAGCAGTCAGTCATCCAAACACGGTGGGCTAGCTGATGCACACATCCCTGCAAGTCACAGCCCATCTCTCACCCAGCAGAGGTGAGATAAGAGGGAAGAAAACTTTCTGGAAGGAAATGGAGCACCTTTTGTGTGTGGTCGAAGGGACAAAATGTGCAAATCCACAGGAAAACAGATTGTAGTTCTTCCCTTGTTGATAAAGTGACTTGTGTTAAATTAGATTTTACCATGTTGGTTTTCCAGCTATCTTTGGTGTGTAGATTTGCTGTTGTTGTCGTTTTGGGGGTTTTTTAATAGCTGTATGGATAATTACAGTATGTGTTATCTACTCCGGATTAGAACAACAATAATTACAGAAAAGTCAATTGCCATTAACTTAGTGCAGGTAAGCAAACCATTGCCTCAGGGTAGCAGTGTGGATAAGCTAAATTTCTACATGGTAAACCTAGAACTGCACAGTTCCCTGTACATTACTTCTGGAACTCAGCATGAAATGTTTGGGGTCATGTGCCTTGACAAGAAGATAGAATTTGCTCAGAGATATCTAAAAATACACTGTAAATCCACACTGGTGCAAATGAGAATAGAACCTGGTTCATCGCTAAGTGAGGTAAACATAAAAATTGGAGGAGAGTGAATTGCCTTTTGCTGGAAAATACCATATCCAACTGCAGAGTCTTCCTCATATCTTCCCCACCCAGTCAGCACAGAAGAGCTGAACACTTCCCAGAGTCTTGGGGTGAAATCCTGACCCTAGTGTAATCAAAAGGACCTTTTCTGTTGACCTCAATGGGGCCAGGATTTCACCCGTAGTTATTCAAGATGAGGAAATTATTTGGAACAATTTGTTATTCAGAAAGACCTAGGGAAATTTATGTAATTCTCTTCAGAAAGCCCCTGCTCATGAGTCACATTTAAAGTACTGATACGGTTTAATCCTATAATCTCAGAAAGCTAGCAGTTACTCTTTTCCAGCAAGTCAGAAATGGCCCTATTAATTTCCAGCTGAAGTCCTCCCAGTATCATTTACCATTTACCAACATTCAACCATTCAACTAATTTAAACAGGCTAATTCCAGATGACACTGAATCCCTCACTGCCAGCAGAAATTTCAGTTATTTTCACTGACTCAGTCTCCTTGAATGCTGGTGATGGCTTCATTCAACAAAGTTAATTCTGTATAATTCAATCCAACCAGGAGTCTTAAAGTAACAGTAAAACTGTTTTTCCAGCCTCCAAAATAATTAGTTGGGCTAATACTTTTCAAGCTCTGCTGGTTTACTGAATTATTTTTCAGTTTAGGTGAACTGTTAATTAAGGTCAGCAGCAGCAGCACCAGAGGAAACCTAGAATGTGCCTGAGAAATTGTGTTAATTGTGGATTTCTAGTAGTTAGTCCTAAGTGTACCACAAGCACCAACAAAACCCTACTAAATGGCTTCAGGTCCTCTCACCCATCTGCCACTAGCATGAAAAAGAGGAGTGACTGAGTGCCCAGAGCAGGAGAAAGTGTCCTTGACCGTAGAAACTTGCTGCTCTCCTCCCCGGACAGCTCGCTGCCCTCCCAGTCATCCTGAAATGCTCCTCTCACTGCTCACACACTTTCAGGGAGGGAAGGCCTGCCAGGGGCTGAGGCTTCTGCAAGGATTTCTGCTGTGAGCTGGGTCCCATTTTGCAGAGCTGTTTGCCACTGGTTTGCTTTCCTGGGGCAGGGCTTCTGAACGGTGCCTGGTAGGGCAGCTTCCAGTCTGCCTCTGGGGTGGTTAGGAGCCAGCACCATACAAATGACAGAAATAATCAGCCTTATGTCAAAGCTCCTCAGTAAGCTCAATATGCTCCCTTTTCACAACAACAAGGGAGACGCTTTGCAGTTTCTGAGGAACAAATCTGGTTTTAGATATGTTTTACAAACAGGAAAATTAGATTTTACTATTTTAGAAAATGCAACGAGTTGCCCTTCCTTGTTCCAATTTTTGTACAAATTGTCCCTCTGTCTATAAACCATCCGGAGCACTATCTCGTTTCCTCTGAGTTTGTGAAGGCTGGGGAAACAGTAGAAACAAGAGTATCAAGCCTTAGAGCGTGATTCCATTGTGGCCTTTCCGATACAATCTCTGTTTACTTTATTAGACCACGCACGTGGACGTGTTCTGGAGTTACTGCCACTGGAGGTGCTGAACACTTCTCAGCCCTGCACTGTTACCGGCACAGCTTGTTCTGGGGCTGAGTTAATGCTTCATTACTTTAGCCTTACTTTTGGAATTCCCCAAAAAGAACAGTTTTAGTATTCATGGTACTCCCCCAATTCAGGTAGGTTCAAGCAACTCTATTCATTCGTTCTCCCCCTGCTTTTTGTTACTTGTTTTGCAGATGATTCTTTTTATCTACAGTGAGCTTTTACATCTCATCTGTCAAGATTTTAAAATCGGAACATGCTTCCTAGCTGTGCACTTCCATAATTTAAGGATATTCTTGTTTAATCTTAATATTGAAAGTGACTACTTTCAGTTTTTTCTTGCTTAACAACAGATGGCTGACTGTGCTTCTTGGTTTTATTTCTTCATATAAATTCCTTTTCCTCTGGTGCTGATGCAATAAACCCTGATAACCACTGAGGTTAATCTTAAACAGCATTAAGAGCAATTACAGTTCACAACCTCTGTGCACGCTAGTTGACCTTAAGCTTTCTGACATCCCACATCGCTCCCGAACCATTTTCTGCTGCCTTCCAGCTTCTCAAATGCTGTTAGTAGGAGGAAAATTGATTTCCAACAGGAAACTCGTTCTCTGAAAGAAGTTGGCTGTTGTGTCACGCCTGATTTGCTTAGGCAACAGTTTAGCAACTGATCTACTTTCACGTCAAGAAACCGAGACAAAAGGGAAAGTGAGTATTCCTGGCTGTCACGAGAAGTTCTCCCTCGGTTTATGGGAATATCAGGGAGAACTCCAGGCGCGGCAGTGCGGGTTTGTCATCGCCTGGGCTGTCCCGCCACAGCTCCCCAGTCCCCGTTCCCGCGGTGCCGCCGGCGGCTGCCTCCGGGGCCGGGCACGGCCGCGCCGCTCGGGCATCCCGCCGCTCCCGGGGTGCCGGGGCCGGTGCCG
>VWPU01010140.1:0-91857 GCA_013398955.1 Callaeas wilsoni | reverse complement strand
GCGGTGGCGCCCCCTGGCGGGCGGGGGGTGAGGTGCGCCGGGCGGGTCCCGCGGCCGCGTGAGGGGAGCGGCGGGAGGACCGAGCCCCGGAACCCGCACGGGCGGCGAGCGGCGGCCGGCGACGGGAACGGAGCTGGGGAAGGGGCTGGAGCACGAGTACTGTGAGGGAGCTGAGGCTGTTCGGCCTGGAGGAGGCTCGGGGGTGGCTTTATCACTCTCTACAACTCCCTGAAAGGAGGGTGAAGCCCGGTGGCGTCGGGCTCTGCTGCCAGGCAACCAGCGACATGACAAGAGGACACGGGATTAAGCTGCACCGGGGAAAGTTTAGGTTGGACATTAGGGAGACTTACTTCACAGAGTGCTTAGACATTGGAATGGGCTGCCCAGGGAGATGGTGGAGTCACCATCCCTGGAGGTGTTTAAGGGAAGACTGGACATGGCACTCGGCACCATGGTGTAGTTGACATGGTGGTGTTCAGTCACGGGTTGGACTCGATGATCGTGTTCTTCAAGCTAATTGATTCTGTGCTTCTGTGATCCTCTGCAGCAGGGCTGGTCCTTGGGCAAGACCTGCAGAGCCATGCAGGTGTCAGGGTTATAGAAAGTCACCAGTGTTATAAATACATATAATAATATTGGCTTTCCGCAAATATTAAAAGATATTGTATATGTAATGTTAAAATAGTTTTACTATAAAAATATGCATTTTGCTGATACAGTAATAAAGGTATATCAAGGGTGTCCCTGCAATAACAGGTGTACTCTTGGCTGAGTGCCAAGGGTACCCAGCGCTCTTCTTTTGCCTTATTGTTTTTGTCACTTATTGTCTCTTTATTAAAACCTTTAAATCCTAACAGGAAACTGAACCTTGTTTTTCACACCAGGATGAGGGACACCCTCAAAGCCCCCCAGCACGGGCTGTGCCTTCCAGGGCCGTGGCTGTGTCCCTGTGTCCCCACATCAGAAAGCAGCGTTTGCAGATCCCTGCCCTGCCCCTCACACAGGAACTGGCCTCAGGGCTGCTCAGCTCCTCTGGCCACAGCATCCACCACAGCTGCCTCCATCCCTCCACCTCCCCCAGCTCACACGCACATCCACACCATTCCCAGAGAAATAAATGTCACCTCCAGGTCACCCCCAGCAACAAGAGGCACCAGCTCCGCATCCTGGTAAAAAGATTTATTAAGAACCTGCAGAACCTGCCCAAAAGGAGGTTGCTGCCCTGGCACCGATGGGGAGCAGGGGCAGAGGGTTAGTGCTTCTCCAGGCAAAGCCACAGGGTGAAACAAAGCAAGTGGAGGGCACAGAAAGGCAAAGGGAGCACATCTGCATGGTGGAGGAACTCCCACAGCAGTTAAGGCATATAAAGTGCTTGTAGAAGACCAGCCCTATCGAGGGGCTAAATAACACAAGCAGGCAGGGACAGCAAGGGATGTGGGTGGCTGGTGGCACCTGGCACAGGGGAGTGATGACAGACTCACACCCTGCCTGAAGCTGCAGCAGGAAGGATGCTGCCTGCCCATATCACAGTCCCCAGCCACAGCCAGGAAGCCCCCAAACAGGATCTAGGCTGCTGGTCTTCACGGTCATCTCCCAGTTATGCCATGTTCAGGATGCTGCTCTGTGTTTGGGTGCCTCTGCCAGCACAGGGGAAGTATAGTCCCGGTGCAGCCTCCTGCCTCGGCCCACTCCCAGAGGAAAAATGAGATGAGTGGGACTGGTCCTCAGCCAGGCTGTGCCCCAGCAGCGCATCACAGCCTTGTGTCCCCCTCTGGACCGAGCACAGCCACCAACCAGCAACCTCTTCTGCAGCTGGGAGCGTTACCAGCCTCTTGGTCCCATGTGGGGCTCGGGTGGTTTCCATTCTCTTGTGCTCCTGATGTTTGCCACAGGAGGAGCATGGGGAGGTGCCTTCAGAGGTGCCTCATGCCGCCAAGCTGGTCCCCCATGCTGGACAGGGATGCAGCAACAGCAGATTCAAAGCTGCTGTATGGGGACAAGTCTCCTGCAGCCACTTTGGGGACATTTCTGCAAAACAGCCCCGTGCTCTGGCCAGAGACGGTGGGAAGCAGGGACACTCTCTGCAGCTAGTGCTGCATCCCTCCGGCCTGCCCCAGCATTCCCAAACACTCCCTCATCCCCACAGACTGCTTCAAGAAATACTGCTTTTCCCTGGAATGTTTTCGTCTAAAATTGCCCTGATAGGATTAAGAAAAAAAAAAGAAACTGGATAAAAAGTAACAATCCCAGGTCATGCTGGGGTTAGGCTCCAAGGCCACCCTGTCCAGGCAGGAGACATCCTGGTGATGAGTTTGGGGACAGCAGAACAGCCAAAGGGGCCTTTCTGGGTGTAGCGGGGAGGAGGCACTCAAGGGGGGACAGGGGCTGGCTCCTCTTGACAGCAGGAGGGATGGACCTCGCAGGGATGGGTTAGGACAGGATGGGGTGCAACTGGATGGGATGGGACAGGGGACCAAGCCGGTGGGGAGGGGAGGGACGGTGTCCCACCCCTCAGTGAGAGTGCAGGGAGAAGGCCAGTTTGACACAGCTGAGCTCCTCCCCGCCATTGCTGACGACCACCCGGACACGGTAGTTGCCGTTGGTCATCCAGGAAGGGAGTTCCACATCGGGCACGTCGAAATCGCTGGCTGGCAGGGAATAGGAGCCCTATGGAGGGGACAGATAGACAAGAGGTCAGCCAAAAGCCCAGCCCTGCACCAAAGGGCACAGTGGTACCCACTGGCACTGCCAGCATCACCGCAGGGGCTCGGCCGTACCGCTTTGAAGGGGCAGTGGCAGGGGATGCCGTAGGTCAGCAGGGGCTCCGGGCAGGGCGTGCCAGGTGGGATGAGTTCATCCAGAATGCTGCAGACGTCGTTGTAGGTGCAGCTGCCCAGCTGGTCAACGCAGGGCAGCTGGATCCACAGGTCACCCAGCGCCTTCTCTACCACCAGCTCTGCCTGGAGGGAAGGTGTTCAGCACCAGCACAAACCAGCAGGGGCACCCACAGCTCCTCACCAGCCAGCTCCCTCAGCTCCTGATCATGCAATCTTTGGGATGCCTATGGAGTCAGTGAACACCCTCCTGCCGCCCCCTCCTGCTTTCAGTTCCTCTCAACCTGCAGTTTCTCTTCCTCCAACCTCAGCTTGACCCCTTAAGCTAACACCTCCCAACACCTCACATCCTCACCTCCTTCCCCTCTCCTCTGCCTGTCCCAAAACAGGGTGTTCCTGTCCTGCAGCTCTGGCTCCACACTCCCCCAGCACTCGCCCCACAGTCCTAGGCCCTAACAGGCACCATAGCATTGCTCAAGACAGCCTGTGCACACTGGACAAAGAAACATGTTCTGTCTCATTCCAAAAAACTTCCCAAAAAGTGGTGCAGGGCAGTTGGCATGGCCCAAGGCTCCCAGAGCAGTGCCATGGCATGTCCTTGGAGGGAGCAGCCGGGTCAGCTGCTGAAAAACAAGTGCTGCAGTGACCTGCAGGAGCACGCACAGCACTTGGGTTTCACTTCCCTCTTAAAGCCATTACATCCCCAGGACATGAGACAACTCAGGTGGTTTCTGTCCTAGAGACAAGGTCGGGAGGCTTCCGCTGAACTGTCTGCTCCCACCAAGGGTCTCCCCATGCCCACTGCCCTGTTCTGGCTTACAGAGCCCAGTGTGCTCAGCCCTGCACCTCTCTGCACCTCGCTCCCCAAGGGCTGCTCATTCCTGTACCCAGTGACAGGCATTTCCCAGCTGCCAGTGGTTTGCGGAAGCTCTGCCCTCCCTCACCACACAGAGGCACATCTGGAACTTACCTTCAGAGGGGAAACCATGCTCTTGCCACTCTTGACAGCCGCGCTGACACGCAGGCTCCCCGGGATGCTGATGGGGTCGGGTGCCACAGAGAGGCTCTGCAGCACCACGGGGTCCCTCTTGTCACCACAGTTCTCCCAGGCAAAGCCACCAACCTGCAGCATCAAGGGACAAGAAGAGTTAGAGACAGGGCAAACCCTGCCTTGTGTTTGCAGGAGGTTTATCCAGAGCTGCACCTCTGACCCCTGCCAAACATCTGCTCACAAAGAGCCAGAAAATGACCTTCAGCCCCTTCAAATGCCAATTCCTGAACTCCCAGCTCTCCGAGCCTGAGGACATTGCAGAAACCCTCTGTTCCTGTGCCTCTGCATGTACTTTACACCCAAAGATGATTACCAGGCTGCAATTTCCAAACTTGCCTCAGCTCTGCCTCCAAAAATTTTGCATGCGACCAAGGCAAGATGCATCCTTCATGCCAACAGCACCAAGCAAGGTGTGTGGGGACAGGTCAGAGCAAGCTGGGACCAGGTGGTGGCTGTGCTGTCCAGGGGGATACTGGGCAGGGGTGTGGGGGGATCCTCTTGGAGGGGCTGTGGGGTTAGCACAGCCTCGCACCTCATCCAGGAGCAGCCCTGCTGTTGCGAGCCCTCAGCCAGCCACCTGGTTCCACACAGGAGCAGGAATCACACTGGGGGAGCAGATGAGCCCGGCTCATCCTCTGCCTGATACACCCCAAGGGCCTGATCCCGAGCTACAAATGAGTACAAATCTTGATCCAGAGTACAAATGAGCCAGGGAAGCAGCACTGCCCTATGGGATAATGAAAATCGACATGTAAGGAGATGTCACCCGAATGAGGGACATCACTTATGTGTCCTGTCTGAGTTGGGAGTCATGCTGGGACATCTCCCCTGTTTCCTACAAGTCCCACCAGCCTCTCCAGCCACCACCAGTAAAGACACTCCAGTTCAAAGGTGGAGGGATAGCAGCACTTGCCTGCAACAGCCACGTCTGAGCCTGCCAGACGCGAGTGGCAGCCTCAGCTCCCTCCCCGAGCAGGTTTGTCCGGAGCAGCCCGTGTCCCCATGCCATGATGTGGGGCTCTCCCTACCCGCTCTCAGCCGCAGAACCGGTGGAGGCTGTATTGCCTGGTGCCACACGGCAGCCCCAGCGGGCACAGCGCAGCCCACGCAGGTGAGCAGCCCGTCCCACCATCCTGCTCGCCTGCCGGAAGCAGCCCAGGGCAGGACACGGGGCTCAGGACAAGCTGGGACAGAGGCAGGCTGCACCCCGACACTCAGCAAGAGCTGGGAGCCCCTAGCCCGAGACTGTGCAAGCAAAGAGGCTCCAGGGAGCTGAACATCGGTGTGTGGCTACAGACTGCTGCCCGCCGAGCCCCCTCCAGCCTTCCCAACCTGTTCCCCCTTCCCTCGGGCAAGCGCAGCTTTCCTGGAAAATAAATTGCGATATTTCCCTACACACCGCGTGAGAGTTACACGTGGTAATCGCCTGTGTCTTAATCAGAGCGTATTTATGAGCCCGGCCCAGCACTCCGTGGGAATAGGGAAGCACAACCTGGGCTGGAAAAGACTCATGGAGCAGCAAAATGAGAGCCGGGAGACGCTCAGCCGAAGGACGAGGCCGCTGGGTTTCTGCGTTGAGAAGTGTTTGTGAACACTGGATCCCTCCTGCTCCGAGCTGCCTCCCAACCTCCAGCACTGCTCCCAGCGCGGGGGGCTGCGGGGCCCCAGAGAGTCCATGGACCCCATTCCCCTGCCTAAACACAAACACGCGCCCACCAGCGATTTTCCACCCTCCCGGGGAAGGAAATGCTTCTGGTCTTCTGCAATCCCAGCGGGATGACGGCGTCTTGCCCCGAGTCCCCCCGGCAGCCCCCTCCGTGCCCGAGAGGTGCGGGATGCGCGGTGCGGGCTCCCTCCTCACCTTGCTGAGCCGCCGGGCCCCGCTGCGCTCCACCAGCAGCTGCGGCTGCGGCCCGGCGAGCGCGGCCGGGACGAGCTGCAGCGCGCACAGCGCCAGCGCCAGCCCCGCGCACAGCATCCTCCGGGAATGCGCCGGGAACGGTCCGAGATGGGTCCGCGGAGCTGCTCCGAGCGATGGAGACCGGAGAGGCAGGCAGCAGCCTCTGTGAGACCGGACTGGCAGCGGCGGGTCTAAGAAGCCCTGTTCAGAGTGGGTGAGACCTCTCTCCGAGCCCGGCCCACCGCCCGATTCCCCTCCCTTCTCCTAGGACGCTCACATTTTCCCTTCCCCTTTTGCTTTCTGTTTTTTTCCCCTCCCTTCCCCGGTTTCGCTGCCAAGCGCAGGACTGGATTCGCAGGGATGCAGGGACGGGAAGCGGCGCTTTCCCAAGCTCCCAGAGCCGGCACTTAGAGGGGCAGGGGGGGCGGGAGCTGCGCCCACCACCCCGGGGCACACACATCACCCCGCTCCGATGGGGGAAGCACGAACATCTCCCCACCACCCACCCCTCCACCCAGGGCTGCGGCTCTCCTCACATCCCATTCGGGGGTGCCCCGGCCGTGCGAGGGTCGGTACCCTTTGGTCAGTACCCAGGACCTCCACGCTCCCCCCGCGCTCGGCACAGGGCAGGTGGCAGCTGAAGAGCAGAGATATTTGAGATATTTCAGATATTTGAGACCCTCGAACCCGATGTGTATGAGCAGGGGGGAGGGGACACTGGCATCGGGTAGCCCCTGACTGGGCAGTTTGCCACAGTACCCCTACCACCCATCTATCCAAAATATTTGATTTAACACCCCGTCTTCCATCCCTACCCCCTGTTTTGTGGAAAATTTTCCGGCCAGAGCTGCCCCAGGCACCTCTGTCATGCTGGAATGATCACATGGGTACCCCCCCAACAGGAACGGCACAGTAGCGTGAATTTTCCCATATGTTTTGGTGGACGGATGCTTTTATCCTGCGGAGGGGACTCAGCCAACTGAGCACACAGGACACAAGTGTGGCAGGTCTCAGACCTTCCCCCCGCCACAGCATGGTCAGGACACACTTGTGAGATCCTTCCCCATAGCCAGCTCTGCTCTCCTTGTATGCAGACACTGCTTGGCCTCCCCATATTGCTCCCAGCCCTGGGAAGGGTTGCCTGGCTTGTCCAAACCCCTATCTCAGCTCTATTTTTAGCCTTTAGTCCTTATTTAGCAGCGAGGCCAGGCGAGAGCGCGCAGGCAGGGCGTGGGAGCAGGCAGGGGACGCGATGGATGCTGCTGCCCACCCTGCGCCGGCAGCGACAACTGCGCCGCTGATCCACTGCCGAGGCTTAAGGGTGAGGAAAAAATAGCCCGTTCCTCCCACCCGAGAACCGAGCGGAAAGTTATCCCCTGGGATTAGTTTTCACTTTGAGGCCCTGGAGCAGCCGGAGGACAAGGATAAGGATAGGGATGCATGGGGAGAGGCACGGGCACAGACGGAGCATTGTGTTTGGGGCTGGGAGCGGAGCAGAGCCCCTCACCTCGAGCCCCTGGCATCACGAGCTTTTCTGCTTCTCACAGCCAGTGTGGATGAAGGTTTCACTCCCTTCTTCTCATCCTTTTCCACTTCATTTTGCCATGGGGGAAAAAAGAGAATAAAAGACTTCGAGAACAGGTTAACCCACATCTTTTTGCTTGGAAAAGCACAGGCAGGGACAGGAATGACTTGAAATCGTTGCACTACCTCAAGGCAGAAGTATGTGTGACCTAAATCCCTACTAAAGGAGCCTGGGACTTTCTTGGGCTCCAACATATGTGAGAACTTCTGCAGTTCAAACAGCTTTTTCAGCTATCTCACCCATGCAAAGTCGAGTCACAAGGTCTCAGCAGACCTGGCTAAACACCTTCGATTTGCATTAAAGAAAAGCAGCCAGCACTTCATTACCTCTCATTTACAAAAGCAAACAGATTGCAAATGATGAGCAGGGCCGAAGGGTGTAACCACGACCACCCTCTCTCCACTGCTTGGGATGCAGCTCTGCCAGGACCCATCAGGCATCACCACAGGCCAGCTCATCACCCAAAAACCTTCCAGCAAAATATCCTCCACCTCTCCTTTTTTTAAAATTTTTTCCAGACTGGGTTTCTGAAAATAAGATAGACAAACAACCAAAAAAAAACCCAAATAAAAAGAAAAATCAAACCAAAAAAAGCCACCAAAAAAAGAGAAGGAATGACCCCATCTGCACTCACAGAACCACTCTGCAAACAGACCATGCAGGGCTGGCACTGACACTGCCTTGTACCCATCCTGTCGTGCCCAGTCCTTACCAGCTGGAACCAGAGAGAGAGCCACAAGAGACACTTAAACAGTTTGCACAAATGCTTTTCTTATCCATAAGCTTTGGCAAACACTTTAAATGACCATTGGTACAAATTAACTCGACTTTCCAGCTGTTATCCCATTTACGGCAATTCAGCCGAGCATGTGATAAAGCCTCCTCGTCTCACTTTTCTAGACAAAACCCTGGAGATGTCTCCAGATGCTGTCATTCCTGGGGAGAGATCAAGATAACACCAAAAAAAAGACATTAGGGCAAACTTCAAAAGAAGCTGAAGCTGCCTCAGGTGGGGCCACCACACACCACCTCTGCTTTCCTGTCTTTGCCTGGGCAGAAATCCTCCCGCTGCCACAGCCCCCGTTGTCTCCAGGCTGCTACGTGCAGCCTCCAGGCCCTCGTGCTCCCCAGATCCCCGGGGTGTTCCGGTTACCCCTACAATGCCATGGAAAGCCCCTGCTTTCCTCAACAGCAGCTGAACAGAGCGGTTTCTGGCTGTTTAAGTGCTGCCCTGAAAAGGGAGCAAGTTTTCAGTGTATTGGGGCAGAGGAGGATAAGGCAGGGCTGAGATGAGAGACCTGTCTGGCAGACATATATCCCATGCAGTCTGCACAGGAAAGACTGAGAAACTGAGGAATTGCTAAAATCAAGCTGGAATAAGAGACCTTTGGGGTAGCACAGGCAGGGCTTTTTGGCAGGTAGCCTTACAGATGCACCCAGAGGCTGAAGGCAGGATGTAAGGTGGCGTGGGCAACCCTGTCTCCAAAAGTCAGTGATCTCTAGAAGCACAGGGTTGCCACACCAGAGCCTGCAGCAGAGGCTGGGGATCGGGCTGCTGGAACTGGCCTCACTGCACGGGCCCATCCCCAAGCCCCATTCTGCTCAATGCCTCAGCCTGACGTGACCAAACTGTTTTTTCTCCACCATTGTCAAGAGAAACCCTAGCTGGAGCCCCACTTTGTGGCACGAGGGCATCCCGTCCCTCGGCGCCCCACGGTTAAAAGCAGAAATTTCCACAAGCACATGTGCAAACTACTGGACCTTTGTGCACCAGCAAGACGTGATGGCAGCTGGACAGACTCCTCATCAGCTGCCCACACAGTTGCTTCTCTTTGCAACCGTGGCCCCAGCGATGCAAATTGAGCCTGGAAATCCGCATGTGCTTTGCGCTTGCCCCTGTAGCCCTTCAGTCTCGAGAGTCTGGACCGGGATTTTTAATTAACCCTGGAGAGGTGGAGACCAGCACCTTGCAGTGGCAGAGATTTTTATCCCGCAAACGATCTACTCAGCCCAAATAAGTACTCTCTGGCAGGGAAGGAGACTTGCCCCACTCTGAAGTGCTGGGAGAGATAAGGACTGAGACGCTCTCGGTGGTTTCTGAGCAGTGGGAGCTCATGCCAGAAGCTGCCATGACTCATGAAACTTCACTCAGGTTAAGCAGCACCCACCCAAGAGGACGAAGGCAACTGGTCCCAGCAGTCCCTGGGAGACTTGGGGCAGCGTGGGCCTGCCCCTCGCCTTCCCTACCCTCCCATCCAAGCGGTGTTTCACAATTTCCCCTGTCCCAGGGTTACCAGGGCAAGAAAAACACCTCCAAGTCGAACGTGACAGGACGACCAGGCACCTCCACTCCCTCGCCGCCCAGGCGAAATGCCAAGGTGTTGGCATCCCCAGAGCCGCAGGCTGCTTGGACTTCTCCCAGGGGATATTTGGAAAATGTCAGAATAGAAACTTGTTGACAAAACTTGCAATGTTTCCATACAGGCACAGCCTCGTGACCAGGTTCAAACACTCCTATTTCAGCAGTTCTGGGTAGCACCAATGGGTTTTCGGGTCAAAATGTGTGGTTATTCAGAAAAGTATTAGAAGTTAATTTTTAAAAAGCATTTTAAAAAATCATCAAAATAAAAAAAAAATTGGAAGAACCTGCCTTTCCTTACATTATTTTTTAGATGGGACACTTTCAAATCCATGTGTTTCCCTACATGTTCCTGACCCATTTCCAAAGTGTAGGATTTTCTCCTGGAAAAGGGCACCGTGGCTCCAGGCCCAGCATTTAGGGTGTTTGGGATGCTCAAGAGAAGGGTTGCCAGGATGCAGTCCCTCAGGCAGTATGGATCACACCAAAAGCCCTCTCCAGCAGCACAACGAGCCCCAGAGCAGAGTTCCTGCCAGAAAAAAACACCCCAAACCCACTAGTTTTCCACAACTCCCCCCACACAAGCTGAAACTTGATGGGGTGATGGCAAAAGCCAGATGGATTCTGCTTTCTCACCCTCATCCCTACCCCTAAGGGGGCTGGGGTGGGTTCAGCGGTGGAAGCCCCCTTAGCAGCTGGTCCTGCTCCCACCCTAGCTCTGGTGCAGGGGTCCTGCCCCCCTTTCTCCTCTCCCGGGAGAGGACACCTCCGGTGCAGAGGTCCTGCTCTCCTTACCCCACACCCAGAACGGAGCATCCTCAGTGCAGGGGACCCCAGGGACCGAGCATTCCCGAAGCACCCTGCCCAGGGCGGGGACACCCCGGGGTGGAGGGGGCCTAGGGCCAGCCCCGGGGGCGGGCAGGCTGCGGCCGGGGGCCCTGCCCGCGGCTCGGGGGTGCAGAGCACCCTCTCCCGGCGCTGCCTGTCAGCAGCTGCCGGACTTTTTTATTACTTTTTTTTTATTATTTTTTTTTCTGCCTGCCAGCTGGGGCGGCTCATCCCGTCCCGTCCCATCCCGTCCCTGACCGGTGCCGCTCGCCGGGGATGCCGTGCCCCGCGCCCCGCGGCTGAGCGGGTCCCGCCGGGGCTCCATGGGCTGCACCGGCAGCGCCCTGCGCTGCTGCCCCGTCGGTGCCGAGGTAGCGGCTGCGGGGGCTTTTGGGCTGGGCTGGGCTGGGCTGGGCTGGGCTTGGGCTGGGCTTCGCTCAGGGTCGGGGTTCGCGTGGGGTCGGGCTCTTGTGGGACCGAGTGTACACGTTGTCGGGGTTTGATGGAGTTGGGGTTCGCCTGGGGCTGGTGTTTGCGGAGAGTCCTGCTTGCACTGCTGGGGACGAGGGGTGTTGGGGGCACCCGGCGTGAGTTCCCCCCTGCCCCGCGGAGCGGTGGGGCCGGGCGGTGTGGCTGTCCCCGGCTGCGTGGGACCCCACCGGCATTGCGGTGGGGGAGGTGGCAGCCAGGACAACGAGAGCTGGCAGCCACCCGCCCTCCTGCATCCTCCCGCACCCTCCTGCACCCCTCCAGGCTCACCCCCACATTACGGGAAGTCCGTAATTAAGGGAGTGCAGCATCTGGGATGACAATGCCTGTTGGAAATGCTGGTCCCTAGAAGACAGGGATGGGTTCCCCCAGCTAGACCTCTGACAGCTTCCCACAGCACCCTCCCTCGTCCCAAAGGTGTTCCCTTGTGTTGAAGGCATCACTCCTGTAGGGGAACACTCCTGCGGGGGAACACTCTTTGAGTTCCCCCCAGATCTCAGCACACTGCTCTGTACTGAAGAGCTCTTCTGCGAGGTCTCAAATTATCTGCTGATTGTTAATATCATTATTATTGTTATTATTTGAAGTGCTCATGCTGCCCCAGTGCCACACCATTGACTTCGGGAGACATTTTTGCTGTTGGATGTTCTGTGCTTACTGGTGTTGGGTGTTGTGATCACTGGAGGGAGGCAGGAAGAGGAGGGAAGGCAGAAAGGCCCCATGGTGCTGCTGTGCCTCCAGCACAGGTGGCCCTTTGCGGATCCAGCTGTGAGGGCCTGGCTGCCCAGGACCGCAGAACTCAGTGCTGGATGTGCAGGGGGAGCAGGCACGGAGCTCACAGCCCTGCAGCCAACAAGTGCCTTTATTTACAGCACTTGCAGGCTTGGTCGCTTCTCCACATCGTGGCAAAAATCCCACTCTTCGCTATGTCATAAGATCAGATACTTCTGGGCTGGTTTGTGACTCTGAGAGCTCTCAAGAACAAGCATAGGACAGGGAGAAACAGCAGCCCTGAGGCCCCAGGTGTTGAGAGCCCCACGTTTACCGAAACACGGAAATTTGTCATTTGCCTGCAGACGCCTCCCTTCCTGCACTTGCCCGCTCTCGAGCTCCTCTGCTCAGCCTGGCGTCACTGCTCACCAACAGTCCTTACCCATAAAACAGCCCTGCTGCTGTGACTGAAAGTCATTCTGAAAGTAGCACCTAAAATCCCCGTTATGGCTAGAAAGAGTAAGGGCAGGCATGGGGCCACTCCTGCCCATGTTCTTGTGTCCCAAAGGCAGGATGGGAGACCTTCACCTCCCACTGCTGATGGGTGGACTTCCAGAGCTCGTCCCATGAGGTTGCTTGGACTTGGGGGAGACTTCAAACCCCAGGGGCAAGCTCATTCAGAAGCCATGTGCTGGTCATGGAATTAGGGACTCTAATGGGGCTGAGGGCTGCAGAGGCTTTTGAGGCCAGTCCCAGGTTTGAAGTGACCTTGAGGAACTGGTGCTGGGCTGGGTCTGGTGGGTGGATGACATACCAGGAGCCACTGTGTGCCCTGGGGGAGGCGCCTTGGCAGCCTCATCCTTCCCTGGCACCAGTCTGCGGGCAGCGGGGCGATAAGGGAGGCACAGAGAGAGCCCAGCCCTGAGCTGCGGGTGCTGTCCCTGGGGTTTCCTTCCCCTTCAGCTCCATCCACCCATGCTTGGCCACTCACGGTCACCACTCGCGCTTTGGTCACGCTCCTGGCATGAGAGAGGCCAAGTTGCCTTCCCAAAAGGTCAGGGCTGAGGCTTGGCCGCCTTCCAGGGCTGGAGTGGATTTATTTTGAAGAGCCAGGAACTGTATGTAGCATCAGGAGTCAGAGAAGGGTCAGAATGCAAAACCTGGGGCTGTCAACAGTGTGAAGTGTTTGCCTAAGGTCTGCGGCACAGATCTGACTGCAGGAGAGGTGATAATCACCTCCTAACACAACCATCGATATCACTGAAGGAAAGAGAGCAGCAGGGTTAAAGACAGGTCCCACGGACCTGTGCCAGCATTGCTGTGGCAGCACCGAGCATCTGCTGCAGGTCCTAGGAGATGTTACAGTCATGGACCAAATCCTGGCCCCCTTCTCCACAGCCACAAAGCAAAACCTCCTCCCCAGGAGTAGAATCAGGATTTAAATACTCATTTCCTGCCTCTTTGTGATTTCCTTTGCTAGGTTGCATGGTTGAATTGCTTAACGTACTTGTAAAACAGGAAAAGAGGAAGAAAAATAGAGTCCAAAACCCCACCTCACGCTAAGAGCTGCAACAGAGGCTGCAGCCACCTCGGCTGCCCACAATGTGCCAGCTGCTCTGCACTGGTGCTCCCTGCCCCAGCACCCTTGGAGATGACTCAAGTCCTGTTGGAAATCTCTATTAATCCATCCATAAACAGTTCTGCTCCAGATTATTAGAAATATTTAGTTTTAAGAATGTAGATACTTTTGGTTTTTTCATAGCTGGAAGGTATTTTTGGCAGAGGTTTCCAAGACCTTACAGCGTAAGCTACGCTGCGGATGGCCCCCACCTGCAGGATGTATCAGGCTGCTTCTTCCCCTGGCCAAAGCTCTTCCAGCTGGAGCAATTCCCAGCCTGCTCCTTCTACACTCAGTGGATTCCAGGATGATTTTCCAGCTCTCCAAAATGCGCCAGGCAATACCAGAGGCAGGGGTGCCACAAAGCTTCTCTGGAAGTGGCGGTGGAAAGTCCCTCCATATTTCAGAGCTTTTGGCCAAATTTTGCTTTTCATCCCAGAGGTAGAGCTTTTATCCCAAAGGACAATTGAGTGCTTATGATAAAATTAGCTCTAGATGCTATTTTAATTGCTCCTAGAGGTAGGAAGATGCCTCACTCATAGCCTCAGGGCAAGTATTTAGATTTGTCTGTCGATGCTGGTGAACCTGTTGCTCACTTCAGCTATTTCTAAGTTCAGTGCAGGTGTCTCAAATCATCTTGCTTTAGAGGCTGAGTGGCTCTGAGGTCCCATCCTGCTGGATTTGGGGTATGGAGGAGAGGTGAAGTTTCCCTGGGTCCGTGCTGGGGACGTTGCCTGTGCTATGAAGGTGACCAGCCCTGGGCTCTCTGTCCTTGGGCATCACTTTTGCCAGTAAGCAGGACATATGCAGCAGAGGTGGTTTGGTTTTGGGTTCCTCCTGGAGGTGGTAAGAGCATTCTGCTCTCAGATCTGCTGAGATCATCCAAAACCCTTGAGGTCTGTGTCACCCCACTGTGTCAGGAGGATCCTCTGACACAGCCTTTGCTTTGCTGCAGTGATAAAAAAGTGGGGGTATGGGGTGAGGGGAGGAGGCCTTTTGGGACTCCTATGGTGCCCTCAAGATTGCAGAGCCTCGACTGTCTCATTCATCCCTCCCTTTGCCCCTCATCCCCCAGTTTCAAAACCCATCACAGTACATGGGTACGTTAAATACCAGGGAGATGCACACTGGCATGAGGTGTGTCAGGGGACAGGCGGGGATCCCTGGGGACCCTTTGCAGTCAGGAGTGCCAGCGTTCAGCAGCATCCCAGGGCACCCCGCGCTTTCAGGGTGAGCTCTATGGACCAGGAGGACAAGCCCAGTGAACTCTGACTGCCGGGTGCCTCCTCGCCCCCTCGCCTGGGCCACGTTCAACGCCGCGGCTGCTCATGCCATAGAAGGGAAGATAAAGCCGTGGCTTCCCAGAGGCTCGGAGTTCTCCTGCGCTCTGGAACTGCGCCTCCCTCCAGCTCCAGAAGGGGGGCTGCAGGGGAGGCGGAGACAGGGACGTCTGTTTGCTTTCCCTTGCTTTTTTCCCATGCCAGACTCCCTAATCCGGGCTGTATTTGGCCGCGCCACTGTGCGCGGGGCCGAGCCGGGGAGCAGCCGGCACAGCGGGTCCCCGGCTCCCCGCAGGCGGCAGGGCTGCTTTCCTTAGGGATCGGTATTTTTAGGGGTAGTTCTGCTGGGGGCTGGAGAGCAGCAACGTGTCTGCAGGTGAATTTTCTCGCCCCTGGTGCATCTATGCCCTGCCCAGATGCACAACTCAGTGATGGGCATCGGGGACCAGATTTGCCCTGTGCCAGCGAGGCCGAGCCTTGAGAGCCTGCGAGCTTTGCTTCTATCTTTCAGCAACTGATAAAAATATAGCCACTCCTTTTTTTTTTTTTCCTTCTCCCCTCCAAGTGACTAAATTAAACCCATGCAGGGCTGGAAGGCATCCCACGGAGCTGTGTTGCTGGAGGCAGCTCCCGGCTCTGGGTTATCTCAGCCCCGTGGCAGCAGTGGGAGCGTGCGGGAGCGCGGGCTGTGCAGCACATTCCTGCGCTCCTGAGGTCATTGCTTGGCCGCCGCCAGCTCTCGCCTGCTGCCAGCCGTGCACAGGGGCTGTATCGCCTCTGATTTATGGTTATTTTTCATTTCTCACTCCTGCTCCAGCTGTATCAAAGCCCATCTGTATAAGACTCTGGCAGAGGCGTGTGTTTGGGGGGCTGAAAGGTGCCAGGGACCAGACTGACCTGAGCATCCCAGGACAGGAGGAGGGTGGCAAGGGAGTGCTGAAGCTGGAGCCCTGCCAAGTGCTGCCTGCTCTCCCCCACCAAATGTTTTGCTGCTGGAGCCTCTTTTGCACCAGCACCATGTCAGAGGATGTGAGCATCCTCCAGGTTTTCCAGCTGAATGCTACACGGTGAACTGTCTGGCCTGCAGAGAAGTGGCATGAGCTTGAAGCTGCGTGATGGGCAGCACATGCACACCCATGGGTGCTCAGGGCTGGGAGAGGGCAGGGAGCTGGGGAGGGACCGCTGCTCCCCAAGGACCTGTGTTTTAGCAGAGCGGATGCAGGCTCAGTGCAGGGTGTTCTCTGCCTGCAGCCACCTGCCCCTCTCTGTTCCCCCCTGCTCCAGCCCCCTCTCTCTCTGCCAGAGACAGCTAAAAGCCCAGCAGCAGAGGGGACCAGCCTCCCAGGAGCTCTCGCCCTTGAAGACAGAGAATGGTGAGAAAAAAATGGGTTTTCCCTCGCTGTGCTTTCTCAGAGTGATATGAAGGAAGCAGTGGACAGACGCCAGCATGGCACCAGGGAGGATGGGGATGATGTAGGTGCATGCTGGTGTAGGAGGGCAAACAGGGCATCCCAGAGACAACAGCATCCCAGAGATGATGGGTCAGTGGCATCCCAGAGACAACGGCATCCCATCCTCTCAGTCAGACAAGTCA
Organism: Callaeas wilsoni; assembly: GCA_013398955.1. NCBI lineage: Eukaryota > Metazoa > Chordata > Aves > Passeriformes > Callaeidae > Callaeas > Callaeas wilsoni. The sequence continues at coordinate 75,608 of VWPU01010140.1, read as the reverse complement.
TCCCCAAAACAGGAGACCTGACAAGCTCTTTGTCCTCTCTGAGCTTGCCAGCACCATCCCAATTAGTGCTAATTTGGACCAGTGAGATGGAGGGAGGTATTTCTCCAGTGGGAAGAGGGCAGGCCTGAACCCAGCCCATCGCACTGGCAGGTTCAGCTGCCCAGGATGTGCAGGCAGCCCAGACAGTGGGAGGCAGCCAGTGCTGTTTCAGCTGTGTTTGTCTTGCAGCCAATGCCTCCCTGCTTCCTGAGGATGGGGAGAAGGCAGCGCGGCCAGAGGAGGGGACGGACAGCGTGAGATTCCTCCAAGGCCAGCAGGAGGAGGAGGAGGAGCAGCTGCGGGATGCTGGCCAGGCAGGCACTGCGAGCACCTCCCAGGACATTGAGATCCAGGTCAGTTGGAAAGGCTGGTGCTGCTGGAGGCAGCAGCTGGGCATGGAGCGTGGACTTCCCAGGCAGTCATCATGGACCTGGCACATGCTGGGCTGGGTTCTCCCATTTTTGGGAGAAGAATGGGTTTAGGAAAGGGTTAGGAAGCCCAAAGCAGTGAAGCTCTGCATCTCTTATACTGGGATTTCCCATCCAACTTCTTCCCAGGTGGAAAAGGGAAAAGAGCTGGAGCTGAAGGAGCAGTTTGATGCCCTGAGGAGAGAGCACACGGAAACCCTGCAAGGTGCGTGCTGGGGCAGCAGGGCTCCCTGCAGTCCTCCCCTCTCCCTGCTACTGCCAGTGCCCCTTTGGCTGCCGGTGGAGTCATGGGGATGCTGCTCCCCTGCTCCCCAGCACTGTGAGGCTCAGGTGGGGCCTGCTGCCAATGTCACTACACCCGTGACACTCAGCTCGTGTTCCCTCACAGAGCTCCAGAGAGCACACGAGCAGGAGAAGCTGCTGCTGGCAGAGTCCCACCACAGGTCTGAGGCAGCCTTACAGGTACCTGCAGAGAAATCCCTGGGGAGGGGGGGCCTTGTGGAGGGCTTGAGGACCTTACAGGGACCAAGGTGGCCACTGAGGAGCATGGGGATGGTTCTGCCATAGTGCCCCACACTCCTTAGCGGCTACTTTGGTCCCTGGCATGCTTGAGAACCACGCTGGCTCCTCCAGGCCTGGGGTTATTTGGGTACCACAGCCCAGCAGTCCTCAGGCTCAGAAAGAAATCCCAGATACCTTTCTGCTTTTTCCCTGGTTCTCCTAGGAGACAATTCAGGCACTGAATTCCCAGCTGAAATCCTTCCAGGAGAGGATGAAGCGGGTGGAGGAGTCGCTCTTGAGAACAGACTATAAGAAGCACATCCAGGTGCAGGGAGGGGTGTCAGGGAGGGGACCTGCTGTGGGGTGCTGACCCAAAGCCAGGGGGCTTCTCTGATGGACCCTGGCAGGGTGGGGCTGGACCCAGGGAGGAGCACAGCTGAAGGGGGGAGCAAAGCCTGTCCCGAGGAGGCATTGAGGTCCCTTGAACACAAGTGATGGCCCTGCAGGAGCACGGGAGCCCCAGCCCTTTCTGGGAGCAGGAGCTGGAGAGCCTGCACTTCGTCATTGAGATGAAGAACGAGCACATCCACGGCCTGGACAAGAAGCTGCTGCACCTGGAGACCGTGGTGGGTTGAAAGCGAGGGGGGGTGGTTTTCACAGGTGGGCTTTCCTCTTTTCAGCTCTTCTACCCACCGAAATTCTGCCCAGAAACTGTGTCTGGAGCAAAGGTGGGGATGGAGCCCATTTCCTCTCTTGATGTGGGGAGGGGATGTGGGAGCAATGCCACCAGGCCAGCTTTTCACCCAAAATGGGGTGTTCAGAAGTGCTTCCCAGCTCTCTCCTCACCCTCATGCCCCCCTTCCAGGAGGAGCGGAACCTTCTGCTGGAGGAGAAGGTGAAAACTCTCCAGCAGGAGAACGAGGACCTGCAAGTTCGCACCCAGAACCACTTGGTCATGGCGAGGTAAGTGGCTGGTCCCACCCACCCGGTGCACAGGTGGCATCTCCGATGTCGGGGGCAGGTGGCAGTGCGGGAACACGCCGCAGCCTGTGGTGCCAGCGGATGCTTTGCGGGGAGCGGAGGGGCTCGCGGGCGCTTTGCCCGGCGGCTCCGGCAGCCTGTGCCCTCTGCCCGCAGGCAGCTGTCCGAGGAGCTCCAGGCCGCCCGCGGGGAGCTGGAGAAGGAGGCGCAGCTGCGGGATCAGGCTCGTCGGGAGAAGGAGGAGCTGCTGTACCGTGTGCTCAACGCGGGGGACGGCACCCCCTTCCCCATGGCTGCTGGCGAGGTGCCCCTCATCGCCACGTAGCACCGACGGCACCGTGCGCTGCCGGGGGACTGCCGGGGCTTCCCTCCAGCCCTGTGAGCCCAGAGCTGCTCTCACGAGTGCCCCCCAGTCTGGGCAGGGCTCCGGGCTGGCCGAGCCCTCGGGGCACCTCATGGACCGGAGTGACGGAGCGTTTCACGGGACACTTCTGCCTGCATTTCCCCAGCCCGAGTGGGGCTGCAGGGGGACCCTGGCCACTCACACATGCAGTCCCTGCACCCCTTCCTCTGGTGAGGGGCTGTCTGGGGGTGAAAGGGGTCAGCCAGGACACGCAGACTTGCATTGGGCTGGATCTGACCCAGCTCTTGGCTCTGAGTACAAACAGCACCATTGCTGCCCAGGGTGTGAGGATGATGAGGAGGCCATTAGGACAGGATGGGGACAAGCACCGGGAGGATGAGGAAGGCACTGGGGACATGGTGTTAACTTCACCAGGCAGGGCTCCCACCGTGCCCTCCTGTTCTCATCACCTCCTCCTCCTTCAGGAAATGTCTCCCAGGTACTGCTCCTGCAGCCCGGGCATGTCCCAGCTCACTGCCACAAAGACTCCAAGCCCTCCTTGTTCCCGCTGCCCCTCGGCAGCACCACCTGAGCTGCACCTTCAGGGAGCAGACATCCTCCTAGGGGTAGCAGGCTTTGGTAGGTCACATCCCTCTGCCCGAGCCAGTGCATCCCCATCGGGGAAGACGCTGCCAGCGTGGCTGTGGGTCAGGGCTGGACGCACACAAGCACTTTCCCCTGGGTGCACGAGTGTGGTGGGACGGTCACTGCTCCGGAGCTGTCACAGGCCTGTCCCCTTCCCAGGGCTGTTTAGCCAGGGCTGTACATGTGTGTGTGTGTGTGTGTGTGTGTATGTGCACCAGCCAACGCGCTGCTGGCTGTAACAATTACAAATCTGTAAGAAGCAGCAGCCTCAGGAATTCCATGTCAGTGGTTTGGGGGACTGGTGCAGGAACATCCCAGAGTGGGGCTGTGTGCTCCACACCCCATACAGTGGGAAGAAGGGGAAGGGTGGGAGCAGGCGCCACAAAGACTCAACAAGGAAGCTCCAGATGAGGCCCTTAAGGCCAATCCCCATTTTCCTGCTCTTTCCCTCTTTTCATTCATTTCAATGGGCTCCCAGCTCAGGACAGACCCGGACCCTCCCAGCCTTGCCAAGGCATCAGGGTCACTGCAACAGCCACTTCCGTGCTTTGTGCTGACCCTTATCAGGAATAGAGCAGCTGAACAGGCAGCCAGGAAGGGAACATGGATGTGGGGTCCAGCTGTTACCCACACACCTCCACGGGGTGGCCAGAGTGGGAAATGGGGGTGCCTGTTCTGTCAGAAACATGTCCCCCCAGGGCACCCTCTGCTCCACACATCATCTGTGCATCCCCCAGGTGCTGTAGCACCAAAGCAGGGGATGCCCCAGCAAATCCCACCCGGTGTGGCTGAAGGGAACAGGATTTCTGGACAAAGGGATATGAGGCTGTTGGGGTCTGGGATCCTGCTCTGGACGCCTGGTACCATGTCCCGCTGCCTCAAAGGCAGATCCTACGTGGGACTTGGAGGAATGTGCCCAGCTCTGGGAAAGGGGACACTGGGAACTGAGGAGGAGGAATAAATGAGGGCAGAAAAGGACTTGCACATGGTAAAGAGGGAAAAGCCTGGACCAGGCAGTACCTTGGCAGTCATGGGAGGAATGATAGGTCAGCTCAGGCTGGGTGCCCAGGCAAAATGGAGGGTCAGGCAGCACAAGGAGCCTCCACTCCACTGTGAGCAGCTGAGGGACCGGGGTGGGCAAGGGCAAGGGGGTCTGTGGGGGGCTGCAGGGAAAGGTTTCAAAGGAAAAAAAAACCCAAAACCACAGCCCAGTAACAGCAGCAAAAACACTGGTGTGCTTTATCCTGTCCAAACAGAACTTCTTCTGCAGGGGCTCGCTGTGAGGATTCGGGTTGCTCAGGGAGGTTCACCAGACCTGGGGAAGGAGCTCCTGCAGCTCTGGCAGGGCCGGCCCCCTCTGTGGGACAGGACCCACAGCCCAAGGGTCTTCCTTGCCCTCTGGGCACAGGATGGAGGGAGCCAGGCACTCAGGGATGAGCCGCCTCCTTTTATTGCCCTGGAGCAGATGGGCACAGGGCATCCCGTGGGGCTCCAGGGCCGCCTCCTGGCAGCTCCCGGGAACCTGCCCCTTCGGGCCAATGGCTCTCAGTGCTGTGCCAGATCCCATAGCCAAAGTAAATGAGGAAACCTGGGAAAGGGCAGAATTTGGTGTGTATGGACCGTTTCTCTTCCCTCCCTTCCCAACCACCAAGTGCTCTCCCCTTCCTTTGCGCCACGTATCAGAGGAAAGGGTGCTCCCACCACCCCTGGACATCAAAGGTCAGCATCTGCTCCCTCCCAATCACCTTTCGGAGCAGCATTAGTGCCACGGGCTCTCCAGAGCTCCACCCAGAGGGGCTGGTGCCAGCTCTGGGACCCTGTGAGTGGCCGTGCTTACCCACAGCCATCCAGAGCAGGTACCGCAGCCAGGCGGCCGCGCTGAGCCGGCCCATCAGCACTGTGTTGATGGAGATGCTGAGGAGAGGCAGGAAGGGCAGGCAAGGAACCTGCAGCGAGCACAAGGGTAAATTCCACAGCTAAATTCAGCTCTTTGCTGCTTTGGCTAGTGGTCCACAGGCAAGGAGAAGCCCAGCCTGGCTGTGAGGCTCAGAGATCCAAGCTGGGACTGCAGCCTATGCTGGAGAGGGATGCTTGTGGAGGGTGTTTTGGTCGACAGGTCCTGCACTGGGGCAGGAGGTACTGCAGGATTTGAGGTGAGAGGCAGCAAAGCACTCACAAAACGAAGCCAATGTGTTAAGGCCAGGTATCTTTTTAATGAAGAGCAGCTCTGATTCCCCAGCAAGCACTGGGCTCAGCTGGGAGATGCCCCTTCAGCGCTCAGGTCATGGGGGGAAGAACCCTCATGGTCCCTATGGAAAATCCCATGAGCTACATGCTGCCTCCAGCAGTACCTTATTAATGTGGATGCAGCAAAGATGTGCCTGACCTAAAGCTGAGGGAACACCTCCCAATGGCACCTTTTCTCCACAGGGCTGCAGCACTTGCCTGCTCTCAGAGCCCCAGGTCCTTCTCCCTGGCCACATCCCGAGGGCTGGGCTGGATGCTCACCATGAAGGATGCTTTGTCCTGGCTCTGAGGCTGCCTCCAGATGAGAAGAGCTGCTACCAGGATCCCCAGGAGAGGCAGGGCCAGAGCTGTGATGCACCAGGCACCCCCAGCCAGCAGGCAGGCCAGCCCAGCAGTGCTCACCCAGCTCAGGGCACAGGCCAGGGCAGCTGCAGAGGGACCACAGTGTCAGGGCAGCTGCCCTGGGCTGGGCCCATCCCTCTCCCAGGCTGCCGCGGTGGGACAAAGGACAACCAGGGGACACAGCTGGGTGGCTTCTCATGGTGGGTTAAGCTTTTCTCTCCAGCCTGGGAAGCAGAGGGAGTGGGAGGTTTCCTGAGGTCCCGTTGGGGCAGCCAGCTGTGTGGCAGTGGGGTGAGGGCAGGAAGGAGCCAGGCAGCCTCTGCATCTGCTGCTGGGTGGTTTTCACCGGGCAGGAACCTGCCAGCCCTTGCTGCAGCAGGGATGTCCTCCGTGGGTCCCCCCACGCCAGCTCCCTGTAGAGCCCATCCATCATTCCAGACGTACCTACAGCTGTCAGAGCCCCGACCACCACAGCAGAGGAGCAAGGGGTGGGGTGGGCAGGTGGCCGGACCAGGTGGTCCCACCAAAGCTGCACAGCTGGGACCTTCCCCGCAGGAGTGTCCCAAGGGCTGGGTTCAGGCCGATACCTGAGGAGCAGACATTGGATGTCAATGCACATAAACCTACACCTGCAGTGCACCCAGAGCCATGTCCCAGGCATGGCCCACATCAGAAGCTGGGTGAGCCCTGACGCCAGCAGTCTCACCTGAGCAGCAGCACACAGCCAGCCACCATCGAGTAGGCCAGCAGGGTGCCAATGGACATGGTGTCAACCAGGGCTTTCAGGTCGAAGAGAAGGGCCAGGAGAGCTGTGGGGAGAGAAGCCCTTTCAGGCTCCCAGCAGAGCTGGCAGTGCTGCTGTGCCCACCTCAGTCATACTGTCCCGACCTCCCCATGTCCCCTGACACCCACTGCAACAGAACCTCGATGAGCTGGGGATGCTTCGGTCACTCATACAAAGCATCCTGTCACCTCCTGCCCAGCAGTGCAGAGAGGCTGAGCCAGTGTCTGGGACACCATCGAGGCCACGTGGTCCTTACCCACCATGAGGAGATCTGTCTCTGGGTGAAGAGGCATTGCTTAAACAGCTGCAGGCAAGCTAGAGGGAAAGAGGACACCCACCAAGGCCTGCCCGTGGTTAAGGGTAACCCAAGCACTCACCCACCTGCCACTCCCCCCGACACCAGAGTTGCCACCACCGGGCACTGACGGCGACTAACTTTGGCCAGAGGTTTGAAGAGGAGCCCGTCTCGAGCCATTGCATACAGGATCCGTGGCATGGGGAACATGGAGCCCAGGAGGCTGCATGAGAGAGGGGAGGAGATGGGGGAGAAGAGGGAAGGAATCCAGGAGGTGCCGTCCTGCCTTTTGCCCCTCCAAGGGAGCTCCCACTCATCTGTATGTTCCGTAACCTTCTCAAGACCATTCTGACAAGATCATCACCTTCCTCACCCTCAGATGAGGGACATTATCAGGGAAGAGATGTCTGCAGTCACCAGGAGCCCTGTGCATGCCAGAACACCCCAGCCCACTCTTGTGGATGTGGTGTCACCTGCCCACTTTCTCCAGTGTCATGCCAAGGGGTTTGGCTGCTCTCTCTGATCAGGAAGGGCCAGGTTGGGAACAACAGGTTTTGTGTGGAAGGGATTTTGGCCAAGCAGGAAAGGCAAGGAGGAATTCAGGAGAAAGGGGTTGGGAATATCTCCTGGATGTGTTACAGCTCAACGACCTTGCTCTGAACCACAGAACCTCCATCAGAGGACGCCCCTCACCTGGTGGTCAGGGCACACAGTGACCCCGCAGCCACGGCGTACTTCGCACTGCTCCAGCCAATGTACTCAAAAGCCACTGGCAGTGGGCTCATGGTGTCTAGGAGGTAGTAGGGCATCATCAGGGTGAGGGCGGCAGACACCCCGAAGTAGGCCAGGAAGCAGATGAGGAGGGAGAGGACGATGCCCATGGGGATGGATCTCTGCGGGTCCCTCACTTCTTCCCCTGAGGAGGACAAGCTCAGCTGTAGGAATAGATGCTCATTTAACGTGCATGGCATGCTAAGAGCCCAGCTCAGGCTGGAGAGCAGATCCTATATCCCCCCAAGAGAGGACACAGAGACCTTCCAGCAAGGACCACTAAGTTCCTGGGCTCCAGGGGTATTGGGATAGGGAATGTCTCTGCTTCAGGATTGGCTCAGACATTCCATGTGGACTCTTAGAAAGGGTAGGAGAGGGTGGCTGCAGCACAGAGCTGGGAATTGCGCATTCCCCAGCCTTACACCAGTTCCCAGGGCTGCGAGGACAGTCACTGCCACAGCTCCCCAGTCTGCAGGGGGGGTCCCACCAGCAGCACCCCCACCTCAGTTACCTGTGGTAGCAATGCAGTCAAATCCAACAAAGGCATAGAAACAGGCAGAGGCTCCAGCCAAGGTCCCAGTGAAACCATAGGGCATGAAGCCTCCCACCCCAAAGGCACTGGTCATGTTGTCGGCCATGGACTGGTTCCTGGGAGGAGGAGCAAGAGTCAGGCAGTGCAGGGGGGTCAGTGAAATGGGATCCCAGGCTGGGGTCAGGCTGAACGCTCCATCCAACCCACTCAACCCTCAGCATCAACCCAGCAGGGCTTAGGAGTTTGGCTTTTTGAGACGTGGTATGTCCTGGGATAAGGCACTGGGGAGTTGACTCCCATCCCATTCTGAAGGCACATGGGGAGAGTGAAGCCCCTCATACCCAGCCTCGTGGACAGCTGCCCATGGCAGGTCATCCTCCCTGAGCTTCCAGTTGCTCATGTCACCTTTGATGAAGCCGCTCACTGTGACAAAGAGCAGGACGAGAACGTTGAGAGCTGTGAAGGCTTTGTTGACCATGGTGGACTCCTTCACTCCAAAGGAAAGAAGCCCTGGAGAATAAAAAATCAAAACTGGATAAGCCCTCTGGATGACACCAGGGTAGACATTACTGGGGGGGTGGAAAAGGGGGGCAGTGGTAAATTCAGGACAATTTGCAGATTTCCCCAGATTCTCTTTCTATTCCCCATTCTTTGCTCAGGGAAATGGCAAAACCTCACAGGGTTCAGCACCATCCTGAACAACCCAAGGTGGGGTGAGGAGCTCATCATACCTGCTGGAGGGTGGCACAGGGAGAGGCATCCTACCTGCCAACAGGACCACCAGGCCAGCAGCAAAGGCATCTGGGTGCTCTGCCAGCCCCACAGAGCTCATGGCTGCGTGAGCAGCCAAAAACCTCCCCATCTTCTTGCCAAGGAGCTGGTCAAAGGTAGCGCTCCAGGCCCGGGCAACGCTGGCAGTACCTGGGGAGAGGTGACGGCTGTGTTCTGGTGGACCTGGGAGGTCTCAAAGCCACCAACACAGTGGTGGGAGGGATCAAGAGGGCCTTATACCGATGATGTAGGACAGCAGCAGGTTCCACCCAGCAAGGAAGGCCCAGAGCTCGCCCACTGTCACGTAGCTGTAGAGATAGGCAGAGCCAGCCAGGGGCACGCGGGCCCCAAACTCGGCGTAGCACAGCCCTGCCAGGGCAGACACCACAGCTGCAATCAGGAAAGAAAGGACGATGCTCGGGCCAGAGCTGGTCTTGGCCACCTCACCTGCCAAGACATAGACACCAGCCCCCAGTGTGCTGCCCACTCCCAAGGCAACCAGATCCACGGTGGAGAGGCAGCGGCGGAGGCTGGAGCCCTCTGAGCTGGCTGGGACTCGTTTTCTGCGGGAAAGCAGCTTCGGAACAGAGCGTAGGTAGCCCCAGCACGGCACCTGCGGGAGAGGAAAGCAGCAGGCGTGAGGACACTGCTGCCACACAGGCACTGACCACCCCGGGGAGGTGACACAAACCCAGGCTGAACGGTTTGCTTGCAGCTCCCACCATCCATTCTGGACTCGCTGGGTGCTGCCTGTTCTCTGTCTCTGCCAGAAAAACAGCCCGTTTTGGAGCAAGATGGGGCTAAAGCAGCTGTGCTACTCTTTCATCCCCAGTGACAAGTGGAGCTATGCATGACTGGGGTTTGTTTGGCTCTGTCCAATTTGTGAGAGGGGACAAGGACACCTGTTTGTCCCCCTGGCAGCTCAGAAAGTCCAGTTGCTCCAGCAGCCTCCCCAGCAGGGACACACAGCCAGGATTATCCCAGCTTTGACACTGAAACTACTTGAAATGCAGAAACCATGCCAGAGAAGGAAGGATGGGAGATGCTCTGCTCCTGGAAGTTGTCTCGAAGTGCACCAGGAAGGACACCCTGCTCTGCTGGAGTTGCTCCCACAGCATCTGTAACTGTGGGTCAGTGGCACAGCTCAGGTGGAGACTGGATCTCCTCGGCCATCAGCCTGTGCAGTAATGCTGTGACTTGCTGGGGGCACCAATGGGGATGTCAGCCTGGCAGAAACTCCCAATTGTGTGACATCTGTGCTTGGGGGAAGGCGTGCTTGGTATGGCATGCCTGGGATTTGTGTGCCTTCCCCCATCCTGCACGCCGTTTCCCAGGAGCTCCAGGACTGGAGAATCTGCCTTCACATCCCGTGGTGCTGCCAGGACCTCCAGGTTACCCCACAGCAAAGCAAAAGCCGTGCCACACACTCCAAATTCCATAATCTGCTCCTTACACGGCCAGGAACTGGCTGGAAACCCTGTCCAGTGGCACATCCCTGTGGCACAGGGGACATGTGATGCCTGCTGTGGCATGGAACTGGAGGGGACAGCGACAACCCTGCCGGGCACCCTGACCCGCAGGATGAGGTGCTCCTGATGGCACAGGGAGCTCCAATCTCCAGGACAAATGCTGTCCCCTGGAGGTGAGGAGCTGCTGCCCTCCCGCCCCCCCAGCAGCACCCACCTGCTGCACAGCCCCAGTCCCGCCCAGGGCACCTTGCCCCAGTGATTTTCCCTTCACCTGCAAACAAATTACTCACCTCGGCCATCCTTTGGGCAAACTGCTCCAGCAGCGAGCTGGTGGGGACGACGAGCACCAGGCAAGCCCCCCTTACACTCTCCCCTTAAATCCCTTTTGGGAGCGCCCTGGCCCTCCCCCCGCTGACCACCGCTCCGGGCTGCACAATGGGAAATCTATGCAGAAATATTTTTCCCACAACGCCTTCCAAATCATACACACAGCCTGCAATGCTAATAGGCTCAGAGGCATTATTGAGGGAGTTGAATTCGCTTTTCCAAGCTGCTGGGGCAGGCAGAAGGGGGAACCTCTTCCCTCTGTCCCTGCTCCTTCACACCAGGACCTGCATCTCCATCAGTGGAGCTGGTTTTGGAGAAAATGCAGGCAGAAAGGAGCAGTAACATGGCCAAGTCGGGGTGCAGGGGTGTATGCACTGTGACTGGCCCCAGCTGTCCCTGGGGAACATGGCAGGAGGTGAACAGGTCCCAAAACAGACTGCAGCAGCACGGCAGAGGAGCACAGACACAGCTTCAGGGGATGTTTGCAGCAGCATGTCCAGCTGTAACCCCCCGAAGCAAAGTCCTGAGGCTGCCTGCACTTCCCTGGTATTTGGGCATTCCTGGGGTGCAGCTCACAGGGGCTGAGCAGCAGAGTACAAGCAGGGGCAGGGGTAAGTCCAGGGCTGGGCTTAAGTGAGGGCACAGGGCTGTGTGGATGGGGGTCCCAGGTGAGGCCAGTAAGGCACGTAAGTGTCCTTGGGCACCAGCATGGCTGTTCTGCAGGGCTGCTCCTGGCAAGGAGAGGCCATGGAGGAAGTGATGGGGTGACCTGGTTGGTCATCAGCATCCTGGGAGAAGAGGACCAAGTCTGGGCTCTGAGAAGAGGTGGTGGGGAGAAGAGCTAACTTTGATTTTATTGTGTATAGCACTCAGGCTGAGTCTGCTGGCAGTATTTGGAGACAAAAACCTTTCAGGATGTGGCTCAGCCCATCCTCTGGTTTTCAGCTTGCAAGGAGCAGAGGAAGGGAGCAGGGGCCATGCAGGAGCAAAGCAAGGAAGGATCCAGAGCATCTAAAGCATAGACGTACACTCTGACCACGAGGCTGTCCTGGCTTTATGGGGCAGCCCCATATCTAAAGACCCTGTGAGCTGCTGGGCACTGTGAGCACCTCTGGGGCAGGGGGGCTCAGCACACCATGGCACAGCCAGGGGCACCAGGAGGAGAGCAGGGCTGTTGTCCCACACTGCAGCACAGGGCGAACAAAGCCGTGCTTGTCACCCACGCCATCTCACATGAGCGAGGTCTCCAGATACCAATGCCAGCCCAAGGGAACATTGCCCTGAGGGAAAAACAGGGCAGGAAGGAGCAGCCAGTGCTAGCTGGCAGTGAGGGTCTCACCCTCCCAGGCTGCCTCCAGGAGAGAGCAGCCCTATGGCTGCATGCCAGCCATCCAGTCTGTCACACTCAGCCTGGGGTCCGTGCTGCCCAGGACAGGCAGGGCTGAGCAGCTCAGCCGCCTTGCAGCCCCAGGGAGATGCTCAAGCCAGTGCGTACCACCAGGGCTGGATGCCTGAAGGGTTACACACCTGCAGCTTTCAGCATCTCCAGGGGTTTATCTGCACTTGCTGGTGTCAGACACCACCGCTCGTGGCTCCTGGGACACCCTGCCAGCTCCTCCAGCCCTGCTGCGGCTTCTGTGCTGGCTGGGCAAAGGGTGGTGGCAAAGACAGAGCCGGGTTAAACGTGGGTGAGGCAGGGAAGGAAACGGCCTCGGGGCACTGCAGGCAACGGTACAGCCTGCCAGGAGCATCCTGGAGAGACTCAGCCTGCATCTCATCTGTGTCTGCCGCATGGGGAAAGACGATTGGGGGAAAACCAGCTCGCTGTGCCAGCTCGGGTCCTGCCCCATGGATGCTCATCGCAGAACCTTGGTCAGCACCTCCCTCCTTAAACAGGTCCTGGGGGGCCAACGTCAGGCCATTCTTCCCTCCTCCGACTCTTGCAGACAGTCAGGGATGGACGTTTCCGAGCCATGAGCAGGGAAGGGGTGATTTGGTGCAGGAGGAGGTGGCTGGTGGCAGGACCGGGAGGCAGTGGGGTGCCCTGCGCCTGGCGTTCACCAGGAAACCACAGCTGGGGGGACAGAAGGGGTGACATTTCCGTAGCTGAAATGCAATTACCGGTATTGCCTGGCAGTGTGCATGTCACCGCCGCTGGCACACTGCCCCTGCACACACCAGCGGGGCTCTTGTGCCAGGCGAACCCCTTGCCCACAGCCGGGCAGGGGCAGGGTGATTTTGCGGGTGACATTGAGCGCCGCCGCACCGCGGGCACCCGGCTGAGGTCTGGCGTGGCACCGGGGGTGGGATGTGGCCCCGGCCGTGGCAGGCGGGGACTCGGGGGCGGTGACGTCTCGCCGTGAGGAAACAGCTGCACGCCAAGGACGAGCGCTCGGCCACAAGAGCAGCCACCCCGGGCGCGGCGGCGGCTCCTGCGAGCGCACCCGAGAGGCTCCGCGCTGCCGGTCAGTGCCCGCTGCGGGCCGGGGCACCGGGGCTGCGGGGAAAGGGGCTGCGGCGCGGGGGGCAGGACGGGGCCGGGCACTTTTTTCCGCAATGGCCTGGAGGGAGGAAAGTCGTGGAAAGCCCTGGCTGGGCGGTGAGCTGTGCAAGAGGAGGCTCCCTCCAAGGGGCGGCTGCAGGGGGAATCCCTGGGTTTTTTTCTATTTATGAAAAATCTTTCCTCTTTGACAAGCCCCCGGGGGGCTGCGCTGCCGGTGGGCGCTTTTTGAGGTGGGCGCTGGCGGGGCTGCGGGTCCCGCTGGGTGTGTCCCGGCCGGGATGCGCCTTAGTCTGTGCTTTGGTGCTGCGGCGGCCGCGGAAACACCCATCCCTCCTTCCAGCTGGGATCCAAGCTGAGGATCCCCCCCGGTTTGGTACCCACCAAGTTTTGCACAGGTAGACGCACCCCACAACAGCCCTGAGGCTCGGAGCTCTTGAAGGCCTGGCAGGCTTTTTGGCAGTGGGGTGGGGCAGGGCACTTTGGGGACGTCCCTAGCCCCACCAGGAGGATGGATGCCGATATTTTTTTAACCCGAGGAAGCTCCCTTTGCTTCAGGACGACGGGTGGCGGGGCGCTGGGTGTTGTGGCCTCTGTGCTGGGGGAGCCCCGCAAGGCAGTCGGGCTCCTGGGGTGCAACCCCTGAGCTCAGACATGTGGCGGGGCTTGGAGAGGCTGGAGGGGTGCATTGCTGGCAAAACAGAGGCTTCCACAAAGGCTGTGCACATCATTTAGGGTTTCTCATGGGATCCCCATAACCCACATTTCTCCATCCTTGGGTGGGGGGCAGGTGTACCCCCATGCTGGGGCACTGCTGCCCAACGGATGTGGTGTGTTTGTCCAGGGATTTTCCCGGGGCTGCTCCCCCGGCCTCTGCGGAGGTGTCAGCAGCAGTGGGGGACAGAGACGGGGCACGACAAGGACAGGTCGGGGACCGGGTGTGGTCGGCGATTCTCCACCGCTGCCGAGATGGGTTGGGTGGTCTCAGCCCCGCTGCCACATGCATGGAGTGAGGGAGAAGGGCTGTGCCATGCTCGCATTTCCCCACTCCCAGGAGGGTATACACGGCTTCACGTACAGGCTCCAAAGTGGCATTAACAGGCTGCATGTGCCAGGGGTGGGATCCTTTGGCACCCACCCAGCACCCGGCCGCAGTGCGGCCCCACTGCGTGTGGGGCATGTGGGGGCTGTCCCCTGCCAGGAGCCATGTGAAGGGGGTGAGGCTCACAGCTGGAGAGGGAAAGGGAGGTGAAAGCAGCTCTGGTTTTCTGCAAAAGCTTTCTCCCCTCAACCAGGGTGCCTCTGGGTGCTAAAAGCTTCCTGTACCCAGGCGAGGGGCCCCAGCTGCACTGATGGCTGCAGGGCCGGGTCTCCCCTTGCATGGGCGCTCCTGCAGGGATGTGCAGCCAAGCCAGGGAAGTTCATGTGATTTCTCCTGCTCGCTCCATGGCATGAAACCGAACTCCTCTGGGGTCAGAAATCCCTCAAGGTGGCCCTGCTCTGCTTTGAATTTTTCTGCAACGTGTCTCAGAGGGAGGGCGAACAAGCCAGGCGGGGCCCTGCCTCATGGCTGGCCTCAGCTGACGCTCAGCGGTTCATTCATGGCTGGGCTCCATTTTCCAGCTGTTTTTCTCCCTCTACCAGCTTCCTCAGAGCAAATGGCGCTGTTGGGGGACTTTCTCTGGGAGGGTGGGGAGAGCCCACACCGCAGTGGGTTGCAGTTATAAATGGTGCTGGTGTTAGAAAACAACCTGCAAGTTACCCTGGAAACCCAGCTGTGTTTCCTGGTCTCCAAGGATGTGTGGGACTGATGGTGGCCTTGATCGCTGCACAGAAACTCAGATAAAAGCTGCGGGGATATTGTGGGGGCTGCCCAGCACCATGAGACAAGGAAATGTCCCTAGCAGCTGCTAAAGCTGGGATGGCCCCAGGGCTTGGGGCTGCAGGGGAGCAGAAGGGACAGTGCAGCGAGAAGGCCCAGCCCTGGGGAGGATGCTCGGCCGTTTCCACACATTCAGCACTTTTTTCCCCTCTGGTTTCTCTTGGTACTGGCAGGAAGCTGTGCAGGGCCCATGTGCGCTGCCCCTGGCCTGTGGGGTCCCCTCAGTGCCAGATACCAAAAAGTCCCTGACCACAGGGTGTAGAAGAATGGCTCTCTGAGCAAGGACATACAGAGCTGGGCTACGTGCACAACCCAGGTTTCAGTAATTGTGGAGCAGTTTCTCAGAGAAAATGGATACGGATAGCAGTTTCTCATGGGAACTGCTCATTGGAATGTGTACAATCTAGGCCTCAGCAACCTTGATTAGCCTGAATAAGCAAGAAAGAAGAAACAAAGTCACTGGTAGGAAAGTAACAAGATGGGGAGAGAGGTTGGGAAAGCAGGAGTATGTAACCACAAGAAAAGAATTAAGAAAAAGCATGTTTGCTGAGCTATAGCCAATCCGTATTAACTATTAGACGTGTAATAATAGCTATTAGCCAATCATAGATTGTTAGATAGCGCGTGAACAGCTGACTAATGTATATAACCAGGCCTATAATAATCAATAAACAGAGTTCCACCAATAACTCTATGAGTACGTGTGGTTCATCCCGGCAACTCTCCATAACAGGGTGGCCAGCAAAGCCCTTCTCCCTGATCCATTGGGCAGCACCTGGCATTGCCCTCCCATGGGCACCACACCCACATCCCAGGAGGGAGCAAACTAATTAACTAACTAACACAACCTGCAGAGAGGGGCTTTGGCTCATGTTGACCTTTCTGTTCCCTTGCACAGCTCCTCCTTGCCCTCGCTCCAGTGATTTCCAGCTTGGGAAGCCATGGCACCCAAAGGAAAGGTAAGAGTGACCTCCACACGGCAGGGATGGGTCCTGGGGTGCCGCAGAGCAGACCCCAGAGCTGGGGCAGCAAGGATGGTGGTGACGTGCATGGACACCATGCTGCCCAGAGCCTGTTTACATTCCTGCCTCTCCAGCCAGTGCTGTCTGGATGTGATGCAGATGGGGGAAGTGCTGGGCTGGGGAGCAGGGACAGCAAGGAGCAAAAATCCTTTTGGGACCGCAGTGGGATGGGGAAGAGAAGCGGGGCCGTGGGAAGGGGAGGAGAAGAGATGTTGCACTGGGGATTTGGGCTTTTGATGGAGAAAAATCCTGCGTGAGCATGCTGCAAGGCGTACAGCCCTGTTTGTGCCTCTCCCCATCCTGGATTACTCCCCACTCCAGACTGGGGCTGGTGCAATGTGGCAGCTGGGTGAGCAGGTGCTCCCTTGCAGCCAGGAAAACATCTCAGTGTGGGTGGAAAACCCTGCCTCGGTGGGCAGCTGTGGCTGGCTCAGTGCAGCCTGCCTGCTGGCAGGGGAGGAGTCCCAGCCCAGAGCCTCCCCTCTCCCCTGCTGGGGCCAGACTCTGCTTTCCATTCCCTGGAGAAATCAAGCAATTATTTCCTCCAGCCTGATTACCCAAAGCTTCCTGCCCAGCTGAGGCAGTGGTTGCTCTGAGTGGGGAAACTGAGGCACAGTGCAGGTGAACGTTTCCCTGCAGTGGTCCAGGAACCCAAGCAGCCACAGGGTGGGAGAGAGCGAAGCCATGCTGGGAATTTTGCTTCCGCCCTCCTGGCCTCAGTGTGGCTTATTTTTAGCTGGGAGGTCCCGGACGGGCTGGGATGACTCAGAGGCTGGAGGAGGGGAGACAGGAGGCCCCTGGCAGCTGAAACAGGATGGAAAGTGGGATGGGGGTATGAAGAGTATGCAGTGGGCTGGATGCTCTTTCCATCCTAACTGAGGTTCCTGTGCTTCCCTGGGGCTCATTCCCACAGAGAATGCAGGGAGTGTGGAGTGATGCAGAGCACTGAGCTCCTGCCTCAGTTTCCCTTGCCCCAGCACAGCAGGCAGCTCGTGCTTCAATTGCTCAACAGGCAGGAACACAGCCCTGCTCTTCCTCTCCATTTAACCACGGCCAACATCTTGACTCCCCAGTACCCTTCACCCACCCTTGTTCGCTCCTGCTGCTTCCAGGCACTTCCTTTGCCTTGCAATTTATTTCCATCTCTGCAAGGCATGTGTGTGGCAGCAGCTTCTGCCAAGCCAGGAGGGTCTGGGAGCTGCCGGGAAGCAGGGCTAAATCCAGCTCTCCCGATGAATCACCTGCAATACGATCTGTCCTGTGCCTGCCTGGTTCCCTGGAAGGGCAGCATCTCCTCTTGGTCCCTGCCACATGGGACACCAAAGCCAGCAGCTCCTCTCAAGAGCGCCTGTGGGATGTGCCCAGTTTCTCTCTGGAAAATAGGAGGAGAGAGGCTGGTTTGTTTCTGAAGGTGCTGGGTGGGATGTGCAGCAGAGCTGTTGTGCCGTGGCATTGGGATGAGACCCAGGAGAGCGGTGAGTGTGGAGCTGCCCTGAGTCCATCTCCTGGGGATCATTCCTGGAGGCACTTCCTGAGTCAGGGACATTGATGCCCATCTTCTCTGAGGATGTGTTGGCTTTAGATGTCCATGCTGGCAGCAGGCCTGGGCTTTTGTGCAGCTCCTGAGGATCTTAAAGAAGCCATGCAGCAAATCCTGAGCAGATGAGCCCAGGGAGGTGCACATACCCGGCTGGCACATGGTACAAGCAGAGCCAAGGGAAGATGCTCCGTTTCCCAGGGCGCTGACACAGCTGCCAGCCCCAGCTCAGCTCCCAGCCCTCCTGTTCCCTAGCAAGACTGCTAAGGAAATGGTGCTGCTCAGTTCTTCCCACTCTGTGTCTCTGGTTGGGATGAATCCCAGTTCCATATGTGGGGCCAGGATGATTTCACATCTGCTTCCACCCAGGGTGGTGCTGATCTCATTTAGAGTCTGGCTCCAGGCTCTCATGGGGTGAATTCCCCTGGGCAAAGCTGACCTGGGGAGGGGGATTTTGGTCCCTCCTTTTCCCTGATGTCTCTGGGGCTCCCTGTTGTGCAGCCTGGAAGTGGCAGAAGAGCAGATAGAAGTGGATCATACCAACCCCCAGGATTTCTCAGGCTCTCAGGAAAGTCTTTCCCAATATCCAGGGTCTCTGCTCCAACCCCTCGGATCAGCCTGGGCCCCAGGGGAGTGCATGCTGCGGCAGGACAAACTGTTGGCAGCTCTGGTGCTTCTCAGTGTTTTTCACTTAGCAGCCCATGATAACTTTGTGCCTGTAAATTTGTCTCCTTGCTTGGAGGCCATGCAGAGCCTGAGCATCCTCAGCATCCAGAGTGGTTCCTTGCTTACAATAGGCAGTGGAAAGTTAATTCCCTCTGTAGGAAGGGAGAGCAAGCAGGAAAGGAAACAACCGCAGAGGAGAACAACTGTTTATGTTTGAGGCTGAGCTTCGCCTCGGGCAACCTGAGCCAAAACGGATCTCACCTCAATCCTGCTCAGCTGCAACTTCTCCTTCCTCCATCCCACTGGGGCTGCTCCTTCCTCTTGTACCTTCTCCCCTCCTTTCCCGTAGGTCTACAGGGGCTCAGTGAAGGATTTCCAGGGCTTTGATGCCAACCAGGATGCAGAGGCCTTGTACAATGCCATGAAGGGATTTGGTATGGATGCTCCTCCAGACTGTCCCAGGGCTACCCTTGATATCCCCTATTCCTTTGGCTGACCCTTGCATGGCTGGGTGTTCTGCATCACTTCCCCTCTCAGCTGACTGACTGCTTTAGAAGTGAGCTAAAGCTCTCCTGGTTTCCTTTCCTCCCTGGAGCCAGCTTGGCTCTGCTTGTCCTCCCAGCCCCAACTCCAAAACAGCTTTGGGCACAGCAGGGTGGCTGTGGTGAGCCCAGCCAGGGGCTATCCATGACCCCCAGCTCTCCCCACAGGCAGTGACAAGGAGGCCATCCTCGACCTCATCACATCCAGAAGCAACAAGCAGCGGGTGGAGATCTGCCAAGCCTACAAGTCCCTCTATGGGAAGGTAAAGCCAGGAACACTCCCTGGTCCATGCCCCCGCTGCAGACACAAGTGGCCGTGGCTGCCACCACCCAGCCCACGCAGGGACCCACCGCTCCCAGGAGCCACCCCGAGATGCTGTGGAGCAAAGGGTCTCCCAGCCCCTTTCTCCCCCTCCACCAGGACCTCATTGCAGACCTGAAGTACGAGCTGACAGGGAAGTTTGAGCGGCTGATCGTGAGCCTGATGCGGCCCCAAGCTTATGGTGATGCCAAAGAGATCAAAGATGCCATCTCGGTAAGGGGTGGGCAGCCCCCCCAGGGCCCCTCTGAGGACACCCCAGCCAGCCCCACTGCTCACAGGGCGGTGTCTCTGCCCGCAGGGTGTCGGCACGGATGAGAAGTGCCTCATTGAGATCCTCGCCTCCCGCACCAACAAGGAGATCCACGACCTGGTGGCTGCCTACAAAGATGGTGAGGGCTGAGAAAGGGCAGGGGCTGCCCTGTGTCCCCTTGCACCACAAAAAGGGCAGAGGTGAAGGGATCCAGCTCTCCAGGCCTGACCTCTTCCCTTCCTCTTCCACCAGCCTATGAGAGAGACCTGGAAGCTGACATTGTTGGAGATACATCGGGCCACTTCAAGAAGATGCTCGTTGTTCTGCTTCAGGTATGTCCATCTGTCCAGCATCTGTAGGTGGTGGGTGCCTGTGCCCTGCAGGGC
Source organism: Callaeas wilsoni (assembly GCA_013398955.1). Classification (NCBI taxonomy): domain Eukaryota; kingdom Metazoa; phylum Chordata; class Aves; order Passeriformes; family Callaeidae; genus Callaeas; species Callaeas wilsoni. Next base: position 56,026 of record VWPU01010140.1, on the reverse strand, counting down.
TGAGCCCGTCTGTCTCCCACAGGGTGCCAGGGAGGAGGACGATGTGGTGAGCGAGGACTTGGTGGAGCAGGACGCCAAGGTGAGGCTTTGCAGGTCACTGTGACAGGTGGTATCTGGACGATACCCAGGTGGCACTGGGACGATCTGGATTTAGGCTGCAAAAGGTGAGTGGGTGCCAAGGGCAGCACCCTGAGTCAGGCCGTGCCACCTTCCCCATCCCACAAGGACCTGCTGGAAGCTGGCGAGCTGAAATGGGGCACAGACGAGGCCCAGTTCATCTACATCCTTGGCCGGAGGAGCAGGCAGCATCTCCGCCTGGGTGAGCATCACCTGCGAGCTCAGGGTGGGCTTGAAGGTATCTTGGCAGCTTCTCCAGGCATCTCCTTGCTCTCATCCCACAGTCTTTGATGAATATCTGAAGATTGCTGGGAAGCCCATTGAGAGGAGCATCCGGGGAGAGCTCTCCGGTGACTTTGAGAAGCTGATGTTGGCCGTGGGTAAGCCAGCCCCACATGGGGACCCTGCAAAAACACACCACTGGCCTTCCGGGGATGCAGAGGCTCAGCACCAGGGCCAGCAGGGTCAGGGCTGTGGCATCAGGGAGCTCAGGGAGGCTCCTTCAGGGTGGGTGGGGATGCTGGATGTGGTTCTCATGTGGAGTGGGTGCTCAGAGGTTGGGGGCTCTGAGGGCACTGGTGAAACTGGGTGCTGGCGTCCCTCACCACACCTCAATTTCCTGCAGTGAAATGCATCAGAAGCACAGCAGAGTATTTTGCTGAAAGGCTCTACAAGGCCATGAAGGTGAGTGAATTTCCCCTTCTCCACAGGGCCTGCCCAGCGTTGCAGGGAGCTGGCCAGAGGAGGGTTCCCCTTGCCACGGGGTGCTGCTGGAGAGCAGGGTGACACAGGTCCATGAAGGCAGGACTGAGGTGACCTGGGGTCTCTGCTCTTCCCTCCAGAGGAGTTATTCCTTCAGACCCAGGGCTGGGTAGCAGTCAGATAGAGGGTCCCACACGTGGTGGGCTGAGCAGAGTTGCCAGGCCATCCCAGGCTTGATGTGAGGGTTGCTCCATTGCAGGGTCTGGGCACGAGAGACAACACACTGATCCGCATCATGGTGTCCCGCAGTGAGATCGACATGCTGGACATCCGGGAGGTGTTCAGGACCAAGTATGAGAAATCTCTCTACAACATGATAAAGGTAAGTGCTGGGGGTCCCCGCTCACCCTCCAAGCTGCTGCTGGTGCCGCCTCCCTCATGATGCAGGCACCCCTGGGAGGGCTGTGCTGGGTATCCATCTCTGAGGACAAGGTTCAGGGAGACCCCTCTCCATGAGCCCATCCCATGGCACTCCCTTGACTCTCCCTACTGCATGGTTCTCTGTCTCCATCTGCCTTTGCAGGAGGACACCTCTGGGGAGTACAAGAAGGCTCTGCTGAAGCTGTGTGGAGGGGACGATGAGTAAGACCACCTGTCACCCCCCTTTGTCCCTCTTCATCCCCTTGGTGCTGGGTGCAACATCTGGGTCAGAGCCTGGTGGAGCACCTGGACTGGCAGCACCCACAGTGACAGTGGTTTGGCAGAGCCGCCCTGTGGCCCCTCTGCATGGCCAGCCACAATGTCATGGTCCCTTCCTGGCACATGGGAGCCCTGCAGGGCAGGGCCAAACCCCTGGAGGGGAGATGCTCTGATGGGGGAGGTTGGGATTCACCATACATTTCTTCCCATTCCCACCCATCCAGCCCCACAGCAAGCACCTGGCTCCTGCCCCTGTGCCCAGTGGATACAAAACACGCCTCGTGAAGGGGCAAGACAGGGTGAGGGGGGACTGCTGGCAGGTGCAGGGCCCCCATGGCTCACTGTTCCTTGTCCTTGCCCTCCCATTGCAGTGCTGCAGGTGAGTTCTTCCCCGAGGCGGCGCAGGTGGCCTATCGGATGTGGGAGCTTAGTGCGGTCAAAGTAGAGGTCAGCACCCCCAGCCCCCTGCACCCCCTCTGTGCTGCCTGCCAGCTTGAGACCCCTGGCTGCTCTTTTCTGCCATGGGGCACAGCCAGCCCCACAGCTCTGCTCTGCCTCTCGCTCCCCAGCTTCTCTCAATGCCCTTCTCTGGTTTTGGGGCACGAGGTTGGCAGGACGTAACTGTGGCAGGGCTGGCTGCCCCCCGTGGGCTCCACTAACCCCCTCCTCTCTCTGAGGACTTCCTCCCTTGGCGCAGTGGGTCCTGCATGTCTGCAATACATCACGAGCAGCCCTGGCTCCAGTGCCCACCAAAGAACTCCTGCTCCCTGGCGCAGCCCAGAGCTGGCCAGGGCATGGCTGCACTACAGGGAGCCGGCACCCTGCATGCAGCTGAAGCTCCCACAAAAGGGTGCTTTGGGATGTGCAGAAAAAGCACCCTGAGCCCTCCATGAACACTGTGAGGACGGAGATGTGTTTGGAGCTGTAAGGACACAGGAGGATAGCACTTCGGGGCAGGAGTGGGCACCATTCAGCGACTCCTCTTCTGTCTCTCAGTGACATGGCCAGCTCAGGCTGAGATGTTCCAGTGCTAGGGCAGGCAGGTGTAACACTGGGCAGGACACTGAGACTCCAGGGACTGTCTGTTGCTGTCTTCTTCCTGGTTTCTGCTGGTCTGGCTGTGGTTTATCCCTTAATGGAAGGGGTGACAGTGGCAGGGAGATCCTCACTGGTCCCCAGGTGCTTGCACTAACACAGAACCTGCTTTGGCCTCAGCTTGCTGGGTGGCACCTTCCTTACTTCTCTCCATCCCGCCTTCTCTCCATCTCTCCTCTCCATCCCTCCTTCTCTCCATCCCTTCATCCCTCCTTCCCTCCCTCCCTCCCTCCCATGTCAGAGGTGAACCTAAACCTCTCTCTGCATCCACAGCTGCGAGGAACCGTGCGGCCTGCAGGAGACTTCAACGATGATGGGGACGCACAGGTGCTGAGGAAGGCGATGAAGGGCCTGGGTAAGTGGGGACCATGAGTTTAGGCCCTTCCTGCTGCTCCTCAACAGCTCCTGGGGCAGAAAATCCACCCTGGCCCCCACAGGGCTGCATGGAAACCCCAGGGGGAATAGAGATGGAGCTGTGGGAGCTCTTCCTTCCACACCTACCCCGTTTGTGGGGGTGGCGATGTGCCCATGATCATGAGTGACACAGTGACACAGTGTGGCTCTGCTGTCATTGCAGGCACGGATGAGGGGGCCATCATAGAAGTGGTGACCAAGAGGAGCAACGCCCAGAGGCAACAGATCCTAAAGGCTTACAAGGCTCATTATGGCAGGGTACTGTGGCCTCCATCCCACCCTGCTTCCTCCTTCTGCCCACATCCCACCCACTCCCACATGGAGGCCAGCCCCTCACTGAAAGGAATCCTGCCCAGGGAGCAGTGGGCAGCTGGGGGACACCCACATGCCCTGCCACCACTCCCCCAAGGGAAACAGAATTGTCACAGCAGCCTCCCACTCTGAATGCCCCACTAGCCCGAGTGAGGGTGTCCCTTCCCCTTCTCTTGCCCCATCCTCAGATCCACACAGAGGACTCCAGAGCCAGGATCTCCCCAGAGCCACCTCCAATATGTAACTTTAAACTGCCCCAGGAGTTTGCACAGATGTCTCCAATCCCCACACTCTCCTCCCCTTTTTTCTCACTCATGTTCCCTCGACTGGTCTGTCCCTGCAGAAGCAACTGAGGGCTGAACCCTCAAACGCTTTTGCAGGACCTGATGGCAGACCTGAAATCCGAGCTGTCTGGCAGCTTGGCCAAGCTGATCCTCGGGCTGATGCTGACACCAGCGCAGTACGATGCCAAGCAGCTGAGGAAGGCCGTGGAGGTAAGTGCACTGCTGGTATCAGAGCCAGCATGGGAGGATGAGGTGGTTTTTGCTGTGGCTGTACCCACACTGCTGGTGGCCTGGGGCTCTGTGTGCCCTCAGCTTCACGTGCCCCAGGGTTTTGTCTCCGATGGAGAAGAAAAGATCAGAAAGCACCAGGGCAAAGACCTGGTTTGCACTCAAGACTTGCTGGGAGCCCAGTATGGCCTCTTTGCAGCCCAGCATGCTCAGCCAGCTGGTAGCCTCAGGAGAGCCATGGTAGGGGCAAACCAGTGACATGCATTGCTATCCACCAGCTGGGACCCCACTAGCAGCATACTGGACACTTTCCTGTTGACTCCTACCATCCCTTGGGGCCATTTGCTGGATGTAGAATTTTGCTACGTGGTTGACCTGGACTCCTCCTCGCCTGGCACTGCGGGGCAGTGCCACCATGTCCCCATCTGGTGTTGGCACCTGCAGCACTCCACCATGCCACTCTCTTCCAGGGGGCCGGCACAGATGAGAGTGTCCTCATCGAAATCATGGCCACACGCAACAACCAGGAGATCAGGGCTATCAACGAGGCGTATCAGGAAGGTACGGCACAGGAGGGACGTGGGGAGCACCCAAGTTCTGGGCACAGATCACCTGTACAACGCCCTTCCAGAGCCCAGGAAAAGTTTTGCCTCTGGGTTGGGTCCATGGCTTGGTGCTGTGAAGGTCTATTAGTCCGTCCTGGCCTCTCTCCATCTCACAGTGACATGCCCCAGCTCTGCCATCCATGTCTCCTTCCCTGAGGGCTCTTTCACAATGGTCCTATTTCCTCCAGAGTACTTGGGGCAGGAGGCTGTGCTCATGCTCAGGGCATTAGAGCTGCTGGGGTGATCCCCTCTTCCCTGGGTTTGAGCTCAGCCGATGTAGGCATCGCTTCAGGCATGCTTCCCATGGGGATCACGGGCACAACAGGCATTGGTGGGTGGGAAGCTGAGCTGCAGGCTCAACCATCCCTTCTCCACAGCCTACCACAAGAGCCTGGAAGATGACCTGAGCTCTGACACATCGGGGCATTTCAAGAGGATTCTCGTCTCCCTGGCTCTGGTAAGGGCAGCTCTCACTGTGTCTTTTCCTTCTGCTTGCCACAGGCAGTGCTGGGGGTCTGGAAGGATGGTGGCTGGAGAAGACAGAGCATCAGTGCCTGGCTGGGCAGTGCTGCTGGACTCTGTCTGCCACCCCTTCACTTGGGGCTCTCCCAGGAGATGTCCCCTCTCCAGCTCCATGATTTTTGTACCCAACCACAGGGCAACCGTGATGAAGGACCAGAGAACCTCACCCAGGCACACGAAGATGCCAAGGTAAGAGCCAATCCCTCCTTGCTCTTATGGGCTTTCAGCAAAAACAAAAGAGGATGTTGCATGCCCTGGTCTGGAATTTACATTCTCAGGGAAGCAAATGCTGCTGGGGCAGGGTGCCTGTAAACTGCAGGGGGAGATGCCAGGTGAAATGACACCTTTGGAGGTAAAGCTGCCATGCCTGATTCCTGATGCCCTTGGCTCTGCTGCTCTGTGCAGGGGGAGAGCAGCCCCAGGGAGCTCCCAACCAGCAGGCTGCAGCCTTTCTTGTGCAGAGCCACCACTCTGGGGTTCAGTAACACACACTGATGCTGAAATTTGGCTCTTGAGCTTCAAACACAGCTTTGGGCTGGTCTGCAGGAGCCACCCACCTCTCTGTGTTATGCAGGGGGCAGCCCTGTCACGCTGGGGTGCTCCAAACCTCTCCTGGGCTGTGGCGAGACACAACTGGAGGGGGAAGGCTGAGCAGCCAGCAGCAGTGCAGGGGGCTGTGGGGGGCCATTCCCTGGCTCAGCTCCTGGTCCCAGGAGGCCTGTGACCCACGGGCTGTGTTCCCTGACCTCCTGCTCCTCCAGGCAGCGTCTTTTCTATAAGGGGCTGGGAAGATCTGTGCAGGGTCAAACCTGAGCTCTTGCTTGGCTGTTGTATGCCAGCACTGGATGTTCCAACGCATGGGAGAGCACCACGGCATTCCAGCAGGGCTGCCGCCAGCAGAGGGAGTGGCTGCCGCGCTGTCTGTGTCCCTGTCCGTGCACTGCTTGCACCCGTCACACCCTCTGCCCATGCCCTGCCTGCACCCTGCCACACTCTCTGCCTGTACTTCTGCCCCTTCACTGCCTGCATGTGCTGCTGCTCACCTCACCCTGCTGCACAGAGAGAGCCAGGGATACCAAGCACAGGGACAAGCCAGCCAGGTGGCACCCAACCTGGCACCATGCTGTGTTTTGTCAGCAAAGCTGCCCTTCCCCTCGTCCCACTGGCAGAGGTGGGCAGGCTGGTGGGACCAGCCTAGAGCCAGGCAAGCATGCTCTGTGAGGAGCAACAGGCTGGCACCCAAGCTCCAGGGCTGGGGGGACTCACTTTGTTTGGCCAAAGACCACCCTCCCAAGGTACTGGTGTAGAGGCCAAACTGGAGGAGGACGCAGGTCCTGCTCATGGGGAAGCAGGGGACCTGGGGACAGGTAATTTTAAAGGATTTTGCTAGACTTCCCTTGCTGTGTCAGGGAAGGATAAAGGTTGAGCAGCACCTTCTGACCCTGTTGTCTTCCTGTCTCTCTCTCCACCAGGTTGTTGCTGAGACCCTGGTGAGTGCCTGTCCTTTCGCTCCTCACCCTTCTGCATGTTTGAGGGGATGCTGCAGTCCTGGGGTGCAGGGCCAGGGCTGGGAATTGCAGCCCCACAAGCCATGCTCTTCTGACCACATGGGCTGTGCTCACTTGCTTGGGACTCTGGTGTCCTTGCATCAGGATGAGGGACAAGGGGACAGATGGGACCTGCACTGAGGGCACTTCCCTGCAGTATGGGGCAGGAGAGGGAGAAAGCCACCTGCCCTGCCCTTGGGAACCAAGCCTGCCCGCTGCCTGCATGTGGTACCCCTGTTCCAGGCAGTGTGGGACTCAGGGCTGGCTTCCCTGGCTCCCCAAAAGTGGGAACTGGAGAAAGGGTGACTTTCTTCTGCAATAGCCTAATGGGTGAGATGAGCACAGCCCCGCACTGACACCCACAGAGGAATGGCAGCTGTTTCACCCATGGGCAGCACTGCTGTGGCCCAGGGTGTTTTCTGTGTCTGGCAGCTCTGAATTTCCTCTTCGGGTGGTGTTGGTCACCCCTGAAACATCCTCCACAAAGGACAAAAAAAGAATTTTAACCATGAGCATTGCAGAGCTTTTTCCATAAAAACTGGAAAACATCTTTTCTTGGAGATAATTTGTGAGTGTGCAGTGTCACATCCATGCAGAGGAAATGCCTTTTTTAGGGGGAAAAAAGCCAGCTATTTTCCTGCTCATGAAAGGCCACCCTCTTTGCAAAAGGGTTTTAAGTCAAGACTGGCTGTCCCAGGAAGAGCTGTTTGACATCTGTGTCCCTCTCTGCTATATCCATCTCTCTGCCTCCCTCTTCACTCTTTGTTCTCTCCCAGAAACTTGCTGATGTCTCCAGCAACGACTCCAGCGATTCCCTGGAGACCCGATTCCTCAGCATCCTCTGCACCCGCAGCTACCCCCACCTCTGCAGAGGTAGGATCACATTCCTGCATCAGCTACAACACAAGTGCTTGGATTTGGGCTGGATGGGAGATGGGGATCCCCTCAAGGCTGAGGCTGAGCCCTGTCTCCCCAGCTGTGGTGGGAGTGAGGCAGTGGGAAGAGACGGTATGGCCTGGCATTTGAGGTGGCCAGCTGAAGTCACCCAAGCTTGCTCTGGTCTCACCTGGTCCAGAAGTCTCCACGGCTGAGGCTCAAGTCTGCTGAGTGCCTAGGGCTGGGATGGAACAGCTCAGCAGTGACCCTTTCCTCTCCCCCATCCCCAGTGTTCCAGGAGTTCATCAAAATGACCAATCACGACGTGGAGCATGCCATCAAGAAGCGGATGTCAGGAGATGTGAGGGACGCCTTCGTGGCCATCGGTCAGTGCTCCCTCTGGACAGGGTTCCCTGCAGGGCAGGCAGCCCCTTTAGCTGTCTCTTCCAAGGCAACGTGGCAGCAGATTCCTGCTGCCGTTGGGCCGTGGAGACTCCCAGTGGGGCATGGGGTTGGGGCACTTGTTGAGTCCCTAAAGAGGGCCAGGCCTGCACCCTTGTACCACGGAGGGCTTGTGGCTGAGACAGCGGTGCCACAGCTCCTTGCTGTGATGTGTCCCCCGAGTGCCATGAACCCACTGCCCCTCCCCTCTGTGTGTTGCAGTCCGGAGTGTGAAGAACAAGCCGGCTTTCTTCGCTGACAAGCTCTACAAGTCCATGAAGGTGCGGACAGACTCTCCTGGAGGGGGCTGTGGGAGAGGGCTGTGCTGGGATTCTTTGGGACTCCATGCTTTAACCCCCTGAAAGAGATGAGTTTGTCCTCTGGCTGTCCCTGAGGGAGTAGGGAGGGCTGAGCTCAAACCGATACCTGGGGTTATCAGGAGATGTGTCAGGCTGATGTCTTGCTGGCAGCAAGTCCAGCATGTGTCCAAGGAGAGATCATAGAATATTTCGGGTTGGAAGGAAACTTTAAAGGTCATCTAGTCCAATTCCCTGCAATAAGCAGGGACATCTTCAAGACTGCTTAAGGCCCCACCCAACCTGGCCATGAATGCTTGCAGAGACGGGGGATCCACCACCTTTCTGGGAAACTTGTGCCAGTTTCACCACCCTCATCCTAAAAAATTTCTTATAACTAGTCTGAATCTTCCCTCTTTTAGATTAGAACCATCGCCCCTTATCCTATCTCTTCAGACTCTGCTAAAAAGTCTGCCCCCATCTTTCTAAAGCCTCTTTTAAGTATTAAAAGACTGCAGTAAGGTCCCTCCAGAGCCTTCTCTTCTTCAGGCTGAACAACCCCAGTTCCCTCAGCCTTTCCTCACCTGAGAGGTGTTCCAGCCCTCTGAAGTCTTTTGGCCCTTCTGTGGGCCTGGTCCCCAGCTTGGACTGTGCTGGAGATGCCAGGAGCATCTGTGAGCCCCAGTCCCTGCAGGGCCTTTTGTTCAAGCTCCCCCTTGCAGGGTGCTGGCACAGATGAGAGGACCCTGACCCGGATCATGATTTCTCGGAGCGAGATTGACCTGTTCAACATCCGGGGCGAGTTCATAGACCTGTTTGACAAATCGCTGCACCACATGATTGAGGTGAGGGGACAGGGACATCCCTTCCTGGCTCATCACTTTGTCTGGCTGAGCCCTGGCCCTGAACCCTGAGGGAACCTGAGCCATGAGCAGCACAAGGGCTGAGCATCACCTGGGGAGGGGGAACCTGCCCCCTGCAGCCCCAGTGTTGGCTGGTCTGGCTGTAGAGAGGATGTGCTGGCATCTTCCACTGCTGCAGGGATATCTGCAGGGTGTCCAGGACACGGAGCTGTGCCTTCCCTGTGTCCAGCACCTTGAACTGGGCTTCCCCAGGGCTAGTTCTCTGACGTGGCTCTCCCTCTTGCAGAAGGACACCTCTGGCGACTACCGCAAGGCTCTGCTGGCCCTGTGTGGCGGGGAGGACTAGGTGGCAGCTGGGGCCCTTCATGTCTGAGCCAGCACACAGCCACTGCCTTGATGTCACCGCAGCTTTGGGGGCTTCAGGGGATGCTCAGTCCCCTCCAGAGAACAGCTCACTTTGTGCTGGAAAGCAGCACCACATTGCAAGCGGGGGAGTCTCGGGGAGGGGAGCAGAGGGGTCTGGGTAGGGAGACTGTCTGTCTTGAAGCAAAATAATTCATACCCGAACATGCCACTAAACCAAAGAATTTACCCAGATGGAAAAGACAATTTTAAATCTGATAAATAAAACCTCACTGTTGCTGACCCTGGGGCGAGAGCAGTTGATTTATTGGGGCAGGTTTGGGTGGGACTGAGGAGCCTTGGTGTCTCCTTGCTCCCGTAGGCAAACTTGGACAAGAGCCCTGCCCCAGCTCCAGGGAGGGCCCTGAAGACACCACAAAACATCTCAGAGCAAAGCTTCTGCTCAGAAAGGGGCTGAAAATGCATGCGGGGCTGGCAGCAGGGCAGGGACTTCACCAAGAGCTTCACTTAATGCCTCTGAAAATCCCCGGCAGGGTTCATGCTGTTGTGTGGATGATGCTTTCATAAACCAGAGATACAAATCAGACTTGATGGCATCCACCCGTCCTCGCACGCAGTTTCCTGTGCTTTCAAGCTGCTGAAGAAGCAGTCGAAAGGCACATGCCATAGAGGCTACACCCCCAAACAGTTTGTTTGCGCTTCCCCCAACACTTAGGAGAAAAGAACTGGAATTTCCAAAAGCGGGAAATTCCAGCACTTTCAATTGTTTCCAAGTCAGAACAAAAAGTCGTGAATACCCAAGTCTTCTACAGAACAGCTGGGTGAGGAAAGCTTCACCTTCAAAATATCAAAGCAGCGTTAGGCATAATAACACAATATTATTACAACACTTCAAAACCAGCTGAGGTCAAGAAGCAGCAACATGTAGAGACAAACCAGGGAAGCTGAAACAACTCAGCTGGGTGTTATCCCACTAAAAATTCCCTTGATGCCTTCCTGTGAAACATCCCCTTGTAACAAAATAACCTTTCTTGCAGGAAAACAGTCTGGTTGAGGCTTTTTCAACCTCCCCATACTCCCCATAGAGATTTGGGTTCCCCTGTCTTGCCCCTCTGTGTAAGCAGGATTGGGCATCTCTATCCAGACAGCATCTGGGGGGCTGAACACACCCCATGCCTGCAGCAGCCTACGGGTCACCTGCTTGGCGAGGAACCTACTGCAAAGACTCTGAGCAGCTACAAAAGTTGTTTTGAAGGGAGGATGTAACCCCAGTCTTCATCTGCCAGTCTCTTCCTGCGGCTCTGCACTGCAGCTCCGAGCCTTGCAGCAGAGGCTTCTGGAGACCAGGGGTGGCACAGAGACTGCAGGGAGCAGAGCTGGCCACCTCCCTGCAGCTGGGAACAGGGCTCAGGAGTGAGGAAGGCCCAAGGAAGTTTTGAGGCTTGGTTGACAGCCCATCAGCCCTGGGAGAGCCAGATTTGGGGCAATGGAGCTGTTCCTCCAGAGCAAGGGGGAAACCCTGCTCGGTATTAGCACAGGGACATAACACGTGAGCCATCATCTGCTTCCTTCTTGTTGCCAAAACAGACACCCAAGGGGTGTTCCCTGGGCACAGGTGTAAACACTTCAGTGAATTTTCTGGCTGTACCACGACGGCTATACACCAATGGCCAGGGATTTCACCACTCACAGCCTGGATGTCTTGGAGTGGCACAGGACCACAAGTCAGCCCCTCAGGGCCAGTCTCCAGCCCAGCTCAAGGTGATGCCACCACCAGGAGGACTGGCTGACCAGAGCACACTGGTCCCAAAGCCAGGAATTTCCCTGGCGCCTGCTGCAGAATGCTCCTACAATGCAGACAAGATAGAGTCACACAATGTTTGGGGGCAGGAAGGGAGAGTGAGACAGGGTTTCCTCCTTAGAGCAACTCCCTCTCCTGGAAAAGTCCTGGAGACAAAAAGCCTCTGTCTTGCCCCAGAGACATAGTAATCCACCTCCTGCAGCAGCTGCTGCTACAGCTGGAGCAGAAAAAAGCCAGTGGTATTTTAATTGCTGCAAACACTCAAGCACAATCAGTACCCTATTTGAGCACAGGGTATTTCAGCACCTGCCCCATGCTGCGGTTAGTTCTGCCCTACAAAGAACCACAAACTGGCCTGAGCTCAGCAGAGCTACCCATCCTAAGGCAATGCCAGGAGGGTGACAGGATCTTGGGAAGCACTAGCGTGGCCTCTGGGACTCACTCGAAAATCAGCTTCATCCCTATCCCTGTAGCATCCCAGTCTCCAGAGAAAATACACTTCATAGCACTACTGTCCAGGAACACCTCTGCTCCATCCGCTGGCTCCAACCCACCCAATGTCGGAGCAGTCGGTGACAAATCTCACGCCTAATCTCTGTGATCAACAAGGAGGTGAGAATTTCAGGGAAAGCTAGGAAAGGAAGGGGGAAAAATTAGCAAGGCTGTGAGCAGGGTAGGGCCTGAAGGCAGGTCCGTGCTGGCCATCCATGCTTTAGCTTTCAGGGCTGCTGCAGGGAAGAGTCTGGGATTTACGCTTTGCACATTGACCAGCAATGTCGGGGGCAAGGGCTTGCTTCCAGGCAAAGCCAAGGCCAGATTTCACAGGTTGCAACATCCAGAAAACCCCACAAGCCCATGTCTGCTGCGAAGAGAGGGCCAGACCTCTGCTCTGAGTCAGCCACTGCCGATCCTCTTTGCTGCCAGCCCCTAGAGAGGAGGAGCCACAGAGGCAGATGGGATGTTGGCCTTAATCCCTTACTCAATGCAAGCCACTTCCATCCCACCTGCTCTCCTCCCCTTTCCCTGACGAGACAAACCCAGTCTTCAGTCTTGGGAGGTGGCAGAGGTTTTTGTTCAGCTCTTCCTCTTCCCAAGCCAAAGGAGGAAGCAAGAGCCTTACCCCTCATATCCACATGTCCCTCAGTGCCCAGCCTGTTCCCCACAGCGAGCTGGTGCTGGGGAAACAGCCAAGCTCTCCAGGACTGTTCCCATATCTCTGGAGCAGCTCTACAGGACATGATGACTGCTGCTGAGCCCTTTTCTCAGTTATTGCAATTGGATGAGACATGCCCTGGGGAGAGAGGAAGAGGGGAAAATTCCCTCTCTGCCTGTTGCTGGTTTTGTACATTGAGACTCCAAATGATTCAAAGCTTAAGGCATGCAAGGAAATCTGAGCAATCCCAGACCTGGCTCCCACAGTTTTTGGCCCCACTATGGGACTGCACCGGGTCCCACCACAACCCATCCCCTGCTGACTGTGGAGGAGGGAGAGGATGGCAGGAGGTGGAAAGGTCCTGCGAAGTGGGTGACACTGAGTCCAGCCTCACGTGCCAGAGGCAGAGGAAGAAGGGAGCCCTCATTCAGTGAGAGGGTAAACCAAGCAAACTGAGCGTAGCCCAGCATCCCTGGAAAGCCAGGGTGTGATCCAACCCCCTGTGAAGGCAGGGTACTGCAGAGGCTTGGTGGAGCAGGATTGCTCCCCAACACCTCCCTTCTCTCCTATCTCAATCCCTTCCACACTCCCTTCTGCCCTCCCAGCAGCCGACTCTCCCAGGCTCCCTCCCTTGCCTCTCCCTTGCCCTCCATCCCAGAGCCCTCCCATCCTGCCAGGTTAATTTGAGTTTCTGATTTGCATAAGCAGCAGATCACAATGTTCTGGAAATCCCCTCCTGCAGCCAGAGCTTCCTCCCCACTCTCACAGCGTCACTGTTGGCCTTCGGCTTCCTTTCGCTGCCGGAGCACCGGGACGCATCTGACCGGCACAGCACAAGCAGCAGGTCTCAGCTGCTGACGCCAAGAGGGATCCATCAGCAGCCCCCTGCAGAGCCGAGTCCACAATTGGCCCTGGAATGCTGTGCCAAACCAGCATCCACTGCCTGCTCTGCCCCTGCCTTTCTCCAGGGCCAGCTCCAGGCACAGCCACCCATGACAGCCAGGTCCTGCCCGGCCCTATCAGGGTCCAAGTGAGCTCCATTTCCCAGCAGCACAGAGGGCAGGGGGATTTTTTGTGCAATGGGAGCTGTTGGGCCAATTCCGCTTTGGATTCACACCACTGGGCCCACCCTGCTCACTCCAGAGTGGGATCAACTTGAAGGAAGCCAGACCTGATCTGAGACAAGCAGGTCCTGAGGATGGGGGAGTTCCGCCACCCCCCATCCGCAGCCTGTGCTCCTTCTCAGCCCATTTCCCACAGCACAGCAGCAATCAGCACATCTTCACATAAGTAAGGTGCCACGGAAGGTGCTGAACCCAACTCTCTGTGCCAAAAAGAAACCCCTGGTATGTCAACATGTCATCTGTGAACACACCCTCACAGCCACACAGGCGTGCTCATAAACCACAGCTGCCATCAGGGCAGTTTTCTCCCTTGGGAGCATGGCGGGACCAAAGGAATGAGGAAGGACCAGCAGGACCAAAACCCTTTCGTTTTCATAGTGAAATTCGTGCTGGTGTTTGGGCCAGCCTGAGCTGGCAACCTCAGGTAAAAACACAAGGAGCAGGTGGCTAGAGAGGTGGAGAGGCACCGGGTGAGCGCGTGCCATCCACACGTTCCCAGGTGCAGGCAGACCCCAGACCCACGGCTCCTCACCCTCCTGCCCAGCACTCACGCTCTTGCCATCCAAACCAGATGAACTAAAGCTGGGCCCTCTTCAGGCCTTGCAGTTCACACCTGGCAAGTGTAGACCAAACGCCCTGCCAGCTACAATTGTACCTGCTGGCAAGGAGCTGGGGAGCTGGAATTAGCCTCTATAAAATAGAAACATTTAAAGCCTTGGTGTTTATTCCAGCACCAGCTGGCTACAACCTTGGTTCTGACCACCAGTTCTCCTGGTGGATGGTTTCCAGGGACTCTCTGCAACACAGGAAAACCATCACCTGTGCACCTCCATCAACAGACCCAGCTCTTCCCTGCTCCCCCAGGAAGATGCATCCTGTGCTGACTCCAGATAGGGACAAGGATGAGATGGAAATACACATGGAACAACAATGCCTCTTGCCAGATGCAGCAGTTTCTCTGAGGAAAAGCACATTTGCAATCCCAGTGAAGCTGCCCAGAAACCAGGCAAGGAAAATGATGTAACGAGGCTCTCCAGTTGTCCAAAAGTGAATCACAGCCTCCACGACAGCCCCCCCCCCACCTCCCCCTTTTTGCTGACTAATACCTGACACAATGGGCCCCTGGGAGGAACGGCACAGGAGAGCCCTTTAAGTGGTGCCTGGCTCCCTATCAAAACCACACAGAGGCTGTCTGGGACCTCCATGATGGGGAATTCCCCTTCTCCATGCCTAAAAGTAAGCTCAGCTGGGCCAGCCTTCCTGCATTTGGAGATCGCAGGCACAGAGCTCCTGCTCTCAAGGGCTCTCACTTCCCCCGAGCCCTTCCAGGACCCAGCCTGGTGAGTAGCGCGATGATTTTTTCGGTGAGAGAGTGCCCGGGATGGAGTGAGGGGAAGGCAGGTAGCTTTTGGGCTGCTGCAAAACCAAACCACCCCTTTTGCTCCTCACAGAAATAAGCAGGGTTTCATTATTTCATGCAGGCTGAGGCATTAACTTATACACAAAGTGTTTTCTGGTTCTGTGGGACTGCATTTAGCTTTGAAGACGGGTTTTCTGAGGGTTTACAGAACAGCACTGGGCCTCTCGTTGGGGTAAAACAAGACTTTCAGGGAACAAAAGGGAAGATGTTGGGCATGTGTGGGGTCCTGCTGTCTCATCCCCAGCTGAGACTTCAGACATGAACACAAAGAGCACATCAGGGTCCCACCAGCGCTGAGCTCTCGTAACCCAGCCAGGCTGCCAGGGTGACGTCCTGCTGCCAGCAAAGGGCAGTCACGAAAAGGAGATTGTGGGGTTTTAATTTTTACAACCCAAAACATCTAATTCCCAAAAAGTGGTGCAGCTGAGTAAGAAGCCAGGACTGGGGCAGCTAGAAACAGCTCGATCTCCAGTGAAGGACCTTGATGAACCCAGCACCAGGTCACCTAAGAAGGACATGTCTGGAGTACAGGCAAAGAGCAGCACAGCTGCTAACAGCGGGATTTCTTTGCTCCTGGTTTGTTACTTTTATTTACACATATATTTAATAAAAATCCACCACCTTCTCCTTGTGGCAAAAACAACAGAAGAAAGAAAATCAGGCAATTGTTGAGCAAGTCCCAAAGAGCAGAGTGAAACCAGGTGTTCCCTGTGCTTGTTGCTCCTCTGGCTGATTTCGGTGGTTCGCGATGGCACAATTCCAGCAGCGGCACAGAGGAAAAGGATCCTTTGAATACATTATCCAGTTAGACGGTAGAATTTCCTCATTTAACATTAACTTGGAGGCTTGGTGGGGAATTCTCCTTGCCTCAGAGGAACATCAGCCTCTGACGGCCGGCAGCACCACTTTCCTCCTTCCCGGGGCCGAGGCCGCCAGAGCGCTTCAGCACAGCCTCCCCTCAGCCATTGCTCCTCCACACCGAGGGTACACGAGGAGCCCCCTCAGCCCCGCCATTTTGTGTCTGCACAAGCCGGGGGAGCCGCTGCAGGGCTCGGCCTCGCCGCTCCCCTACGAGCGGAATCTCCCGCAGGAGGAAGGCGCAAGCCGGCTGATGCCGCCCCTCAGAGCCCCACTAAGCCGCCCGGGACCCCCGTGCAGCGCCAAGGAACCCACGAGAGACACACACAGCGACAACGGCTCCGCCATGACAGGCACCGTCCCCACCACCCCGCCCTCCCCTTTATAGCCCCCGCCGCGCGCCGATTGGCTGCGCCGCCTGTCCGTCAGGCTGGGAATTTCCCGGGGGCGGAACCGGCCCCGGTGCTGGTGGCGGAGCGGAGGGACCCGGAGCGAGACCCCGGCCCCGATCCCGGCCCCGGCAGCGGCCCCGCCGCGGGACGCACGGCAGGTGAGCGCAGAGCGCAGCGGGCCCTGCCGCCCTCGCGGACAGGAGCCCTGCCCGGGGCACCGGGGTCGCACTGGGCACCGGGGTCGCGCCGCCCCAGCGAAGGGGCCCGGGCCGGAGGGAGCTGCCGGGATCGGGGCTGCGCGTTGCCCGTATCTGGCCGGTTTCCGGGCTCAGGGGCCGCTCGGAGTGAGACCCCGGAGGGGGCCGGGGCCGCGCCGTCCCCCGGAGATTTGCCGCGGGGCCGCCCGGTGTCGCGGGCTGTCGCGTTAATCGCGGTAATCGTGCCGTGCCTCGGTTTCCCGTTTGTCGGTCAGGGCGGGGGCTGCCGCCGCCGCTGGCGGGGACGGGCTGCGTGTCTGTGTTCCCGGCGGTGCCCGGGGGGAGAGGAGGAGGCTCGGCGGGGTGCGGGGTGGGGGTCCCCCAGCCCCCCGCGCTGCTGATGCCCCGGGGCGGCCCCGCACCGCTGCCGTGCCCGGCCCCGCTCCTCCCTCGCCCCGCCTTGCACAACCCCGGCGTTTCCCCGGGCCCACGCATCTGCCTCCCGACTATCCCTGGTTTGTGATCCCCCTCCAGGGGGGCTGCGGAGTCCGCGGCCTCAAGGACCCTCCTGTCCATGCTGTTTTCCTTTCTCTTTGACTTTTTCCTTCTGGTCCAGCCGTGTGTGTCTGCATCGGATGCTGATCCAGAGGCTGGAATAGCTGGAGCAGGGATGGCAGCATCCTCCTCTTTTGGGAGGGAGGCACAGCTTGTCTCCCCTTTTCCTCTCCCTCAATTCCGTGCTAAGACCCCTACCGAGGGCAGAGAGAAATAAATAAAATTATGCTGCCTGTCACTACTACTTTTGGGTGAGAATAACTCCAGGTGGGACTTGCTGGGATCTGCATTCTCTCAGGGATCTTGCTATCCTGTTCCTGTGTCCCTGGCACAGAGGTTGCCCCTTGTATCAAGAAGTCAAATGCAGCTTTTTCCCTTGAACTGGTTATTCCCATCACTTGGATGGGTTATTCCCATTACTGGGGGAAATGAGAACTGTTCCGCTGCCACAAGCTCTTTTGGAGTGCACGTTTCATGGAGAGCGCTGACAACTGAAGCGTTCCGGAGAACGCTGACAACTGAAGTGTTCCGGAGACAGGACTTTGGGCATTGGGATGAGTTCTGGAGACAGGAAGGCTCCAATCAGGCATGTCCTTGAGAGCTGTCTCTGTATGAGGTGCAGTAAGCAAGAAGAAAACAGGAGAGGCTTTTTGCTGCCTTTGGCATCGTTCCTGGCTCTGCAAGAAATCCCACGACGCCCTTTCGGCCCGACCTACGCCAAGCAGACCTATTTAGCACAGGGCCGTGGGTTGTTGCTTGCCAGCAGCTGGTACAGAGCTCTTGTGGGTGGAGGAAACTGAACCATCTACTCTTGTGGCATTGCAGATTTTGTTTTAAAGCAGCAGTTCTTACACTTTGGGTGGCACTTCGCTGGTGTAGCTTTGTGGTGCCACTATCTGCTACCGCTTGGTTGTTGCCGGCTGAAGCACACCAAGTTGGACAGGAGTAGCTTGGAAGCAAGGAAAAGGCTACAAGGAAAGGGGTGGCTGTGCCTTGTTCTGCTTTGGAGTGCTGTGACAAGCAGCCATGATGCTGCTGAGCTCTGCAGGGAGAAGTGGAGCAGGCAGGATGAGCCAGATGTCTTTGCAGCAGACGACAGGGTCTTGCATAAATCCACCCCACCCCGTGCTGCCAGGAGAGCATCACCACCATGCCTGGCTGCGTGTCCTGCCTGCATTGAAGCTTGGGCCCAACCCGAGGAGCTCTGCAGCTGTGTGTGGTTACCCATGTTTGTAAACCTGGCAGACCCAGGGAAATGCTTTATTTCCTTTGTGAGCAGCCTCATCAGAAGCAGGTTGTTTTCCTGAAGCCTCTTCGGGGGGTGGGATTTTGAGGCGAGAGTGGGATTTCTCACTGGGGGACATCTTTAATACCTGCTGTGTTTTGGGTAGGGTTTTGTCTTTCCCACCCTCACTTTGTGGCTAAACTGGCTGGAAAGCAAAACATTGCAAGTGAAGGCTCAGACCTTTCCCTTTGAGACCTGAGCCTTGCAATACCTGCTTTCCTCTTCTTTTATTACTCCCAGCCCAATGGACTGCAGTGCCCAAAAAGTCTCATAATTGCTGCCTCTAAAGCCTATTCTACTTTTGCTTTCCTGCAAATGAGACCAGTCCAGCAGCCCAGGAATGGTTGTCCCTTGTCTGGGGAGCTGCTGGAGCTCTGTAGAAGAAAACCAGTCTGGGGACTACAGTGTTTTCCAGTAAAATGATCAAATAAACAAAAAAAAAAATCATTCCATGGTGTCTATCTGAGTGGCTTTTGCTTTCCCTCTGAGGAGGCATGCTGGGGACCCAGCAGCCCCAGTCATGGGAAAATTATGCTGGCAGCCTGCAGGGATTTGCTTTCACCTCCTGTGATACTGGTGCGGAGGAGGCTTCCTGTGAATGTTGTGCACTGGAGTAAGGAAAATCCCCTTCTCCTTAGGGCTGGGCCATCACAGGATGGGAATTGAAGGGCTGCCAAGCCTACAGCTCTGGGAGGCTGGTCCCCACCCTGAGGTCGCTGCCCAAAGCAAACCCCCAGCAGCTCCAGCCCCCTCCTGCACAGGATTCACATCCTAAGCCTTGGTATCTTCAGTGTGCAGTAATTTTAAAGTAGGAATCACATCCTTCTGCCACTTCTGCGTGGCTGGTACAGCGATGGCTGTGGCGGTGATGCGTGTTGTTCCGGGTGACAGCAGTGACAGCTCCAGCTCACTCCCAAGCCACAGCACAGCTATTTAAACATCATTCTGCTTTCATCTTTGCCCATGAGTCTCCCCTGCCCACTCATACTCTCATTCTGTACTTTTGCTGAGTTGCCATAAAAATTTACTACCTAAAGGTCTTGGTGTCCCACATGGAACCAGCAGCGCCCATGAGTGCCAGTTTGGCAATCTCTGACAGTGGCTGGGCACGGAGCCAGCAAGCTGCAGCTGGGCAGCCACGGTCAGTGTCTGGCCGTCAGTCCCCAGGGCTGTAAAATACTGTCACATTACCTTAGGAACTGTTGACTGGCAAAGAGGGAAGTGTTTTCTGGTGGTTTGGTGGTTTCTGCTGGAGTTTGTGGTAGTCATGTTTTCTTTGCGTATCTAACCACCGTTAGGTGCTGGCGTGTGGTCCCCTCTCTCCTCCCCTTGTGTTTTTATTGAAATGAGATTTTTCACTGTAAATCTCACCTGTCAGAACTCTAAAGGAAAAAAACCACAACAAACCAAGACTGGGATCAGTGTCTTGGTCTCTGGTCTCCAGGGTGACCTCTCTGTTCCAGCGGCTCCTTGCAGAAATTGAACTGTGCCTCCACTCCAGGAAAACCCACTCTGTCCCCAGTGATGGCCTCAAATGCTGTGGAAACTCCTCCCTCTTGCTGGCTATTGTTTGCTGGTGAATTTGTGGCTGGCCTGTGCTTCCGTCAGCTGGAGATAGTCCAGTTCCTCTCCCCAGCTGTTGTTCGAAAACAGCTCCTGTGGTCCCTTTGCTGCAATCTCCCTGGTAGGGTACAGACCTTGAGTAGAAAAGTTCTTGATAGAATCTTGAGAATAGGGAATATCAGAGGCTTTCAGTGGCTCCATCCGGCTGGGAGAATATGGGGTCACTGTGAGTGAGCTCTGCTGTTTGGCAGGGTGGTCAGTGCAGCTGGACTGTGTTTGAGGGATTCCTGTAGGGGTGCACAGGGGACAGGGACCTCCCATGTGCTGTGGGACAAGGCAGAAAACCTCCAGGTTTGGGGGCTGGAGTTAAGAGAATGGGGACTGGTATTTCTGGCTGCTTCCAAACCACATGGGGAGATGGTACCACAGGAGAAGGCAGCTCTTCCCTCTTCTTCCTCCTGTCCCTACCTTCCCTGGCACACACCTGGGCTCGTACCGGTGCAGGATGCAGATGCCCTGCAAGATGGTCACTGCAGGGTGGGTTTGGTACCCAGGTCCTCCCAGATCCCCAGGTCTGGAGCAGCATTTGGTGACTGGACTGCAGTGAGAAGCAGGCTCGGGTCCCCAGCCAGCCTGTGATGCCATCCCTGTCCTCTACCA
The DNA here is from genome assembly GCA_013398955.1 of Callaeas wilsoni. Lineage (NCBI taxonomy): Eukaryota > Metazoa > Chordata > Aves > Passeriformes > Callaeidae > Callaeas > Callaeas wilsoni. The sequence goes on along the minus strand of VWPU01010140.1, from coordinate 35,654 downwards.
GGCTGGCCAGGCAGGTAGCTTGGCCACAGGTGATGGCACTTCCCAGCCACAAGGGTCTCACTGGGCTACGTGCTGGGCTTATCCAACCTGGCCTTGAACACTTCCAGGGATGGGCCATCCACCGCTGCTCTGGGCATCCTGTTCTGGTGCCTCACCTCTCTCACAGTAAAGAATCTTTCCATAATACCTAGTCCAAACCTGCCCTCTGTTTAAGACCGGCTGTGACAGTGCTGCCATCGCCGGGACCCACAGCTCAGAAATGCCTCTGGTTCTTCCAGAGCTTCCTGTCAGCTGCTCTGGGCTCCAGGAATAGCCTCTCCTCAGCTCACTCCACACCACCACAGCTGGGCAGCTCCCAGTGGCCAGCTGCTTAAGATGGGGTCAATGGTTCCCCATGGGGTGCCAGAGGCAATGGGGGGCTTGGCAGCACCCACGGAGCAGGAGGATGGTGAGACCCACCAATGCATCTCCCAGAAGCAGAGTGCTGCTGAGGCCAGGTCTAATTCCCTGTCGCTGAGGCAGGCGTTAATTGCTACTCCAGTTGCGGATGCTGCCAGGTGGCAGTTGTCATCTGGAAAGTCCCCACCTCTCCCTGGCAGGCAGGTCATCCAAACTGGAGATCAGCTTGAATCACTCATGGCATGAGCATTAGTCTGAGGCTGAGACAGTTTTGGGTACAGGATACCCCCTTCCCCTTTCTAAATACCTGCTCTCAGCCCCCTCCTGCTCACCAGCTGTCTTGGCTGGGAGAAGAGCACTTTGGGGTGCTCCTGTTGTGCCCCCAAGCAGCACCCCGGCTCCAGCTGGCACCTTCTCAGCTGCTGCTCTGCTCCATGTTATAACAGGCTGGCATCAGGGGGGATAGTTCTGATAAGTTGTGCTGTGATTCACAGCAGCTGCTTTATCCCCTCAGGAGATGGGTGAGACCTGGAGCCAGGATCCTGCCCAGCTGTCCCCAGGCCAGACTTCAGCAAGGGGGAGGCCTTAGGCCACCCTCAAGTACAAGGAATTGGAAAAGCAAAGAGCATACTGCTTGCGGGTGTTTTGTCTCCTTGGGCTTTGCTCCCAGCCCGGCACATGCCCGGATGTTTCCTGTGCCCAATTCAGGAAGCTGTGCTGCTGGCAGCCACTTTTTCTGGCTGAGCTGGAGGACAGAGTGAATCCCTGCCTGGCTCCTGGGGCTCGTCACCCAATACTGCCCAAACTTCCCCCCAGCTGCTGATTAAGGCTTTTGGAGTTGCAGACAGTGCCTCTCCCCAAGCAGCCCCTCACAAGCCTTTATGCACCCCAGAAATACCATATGTTGAGCAGGATGCCCTGGTGACAGTGTCCAGGTTTGCGCTGGCATGGGTGGATGCTCCTGGGCTGCGTGTCCATCTCTCCTGGGATGCAGCAATTAGGGGTTGCAGCCTTCTCTATGACTCCAGTGCCCTGCATGGGTGAGAGCCTGTCCCAAGTGGGGCTGCTGGTGATGCCTCCTCGCGTGACAGTTCTCATGGCTCTGAGTCACCCCGACACATTCACCCCAAGCAGGGCTGGAGGGGAAGTGCCTTCACCTGGGTCACTTGTTGGCTGGCTGATGAGCAGTGAGGCACCAGCACAGCACCCCAGACCCTCACACGGTTGGGACCAGGGGACTGCGGCACCACCTGGAGCCAGAGGAAGGTGACACCATGCTCCATTGCCTTGCAGGGATGCCTGGCTGGGAGGTAGGCGACTGAACAGCAGGCATGGAAGGGAGAGGACCCTATCATATCTATGACCCTGGCGGGGGCTCGGAGGAGAATGGATCCACGGCCTTGGAGCGGCTGGTGGAGGAGAATGCCCGGCTGAAGGAGAAGATGCAAGGGATCAAGTCTATCGGTAACTGCTGCGTGCCAGGGGGATGAGATTTACCTGTGGGGCAGCCCAGCCTGTGCCCACAAAGCCAGGGCTTTCTTGCTTGGTTGAGGAAGGGTGCTGGTAGAAGCTGGGGGTCTTGGCACTGGGGCAGCAACAAAGCTCTCCCTATCCTGGAGAGCTGAGCAGGATGTCCGAGCTTTTTCACATGATGATGCAGAGGGAACAAGAATTTTGCTGAACTTCTGGGGTGCTTTGTGGTGGAATAAATAGCTGGAAAGAAAAGACAAGTGCTGGAGCAAGAGCAGCTCCTTGGAGTTCATAGGTGCTGGGATCTGTCCTGCTTTTGATGAAAATCCCCACTTCCTGCAAGCCCGTTTGGGCCAGGGACTTTTCCCAGGTGTTTCTCAAGAAACCTGATGTTGAGTGCTCCCTGCGGCAGCAGGAACATGCCAGTGTTGAAATGTTCCAGCTGAGTTGTGCCACCCTCTTTCTTCCCCGGCTCCCACCCACAGTTTTGCTTTCTGTCTCGTGAGCCAGCTTCCTCCTTTGAGTCCCGCTTCTGCAGCCAAATTTCCACCTGCCTCGTGATTCCCATTCTGTCACCATGCCCTTACCTGAGACTGGGACTCACTGGTGTGACAGCAGCCCCCCCCGCCATTGGGGGAGGATTGCATCGCCCATGCTGGGCCCCAAAGTGGGAAGGTTGGACCTCTCAGTCCACCACCCAGGCTTAAATTCGTCTCTTCTGGGAAGCAGAGGAGACCTCTGAGAGCCACAGTAGTGCCTTCTGCCTCCTGTAACCAGCCCTTTATGTGTCAGCATGAGGATCTCTGAAACCAGTGGGCCACTGATCCAGTTTTGCCTTTGGATTTATCCCAGAATAGTTGTTTCCAGATGAAGAAGGACTATTCTGGGCACTTCTCCAGACAGACAGGGTTTTTGGTGCTGGTGAATGGGGCTACTGCAGGACAGGCACTCAGGGAAGGAGGCTGAGCATCCTTCTGTTGCCCACAACAGGAGAGCTTCTGGAGGAGTCCCAGGTCGAGGCATCCAAGCTGCGGCAGAAAGCAGAGGACCTTGTGAAGGACAACAAAATGCTGATTGGATCATCTTCCTTGGAGGACTTGGTGGAAACCGGAGGTAAGAGATGTGAGGCTCATGGGGGAGGAATCCTGAGCTTGGGGGAAGGGAAAGGCTGTGCAAGAGACTTTAATGAAGGTCCCTTGCGGCTATGTCATCTCTGGAGTGTATCAAACCATTGCCTAAAAGGAGGTTTCTGTCCCATCCCCATAGCTGGGGTAGAAATCATCCATCAGTGCCTGACCTTGCCAGGGGTCTGCTGTCTGCATCCCTGCGCGAGGTGGAGAGGGGCTCTGCTCTCCAAAAGGCTCATGGCTGCATCCTCTCCCCTCTCCGCAGCTGTCGGCCCTGATCCCAGCTTCGCACGGGCAGCCCCGGGCGGTGCCCAGCCGGATGTGGAAGCACGGAAATCACCTCCGAGTGTGAGTCTGCTGAACGTGGAAGCTGGTGCTGGCATGTCTGGAGAGGGAGGGACTGTCCATCTAATTAAAGCAAAAGGAGGCAGCCTTTAGCCTCTAGAAAGAGGGATGACCCTAAAAGGAGGGGTCAGGTCCCCTGCTGTACTCCTGGTGATCCCACCCTTTGTGTGGTGGGCATCCTGGGCTGCCATTCCCTGGGGAGCTCTGACCTGGCTGCCTCCCCTTGCAGGGATCCTCCTCAGAGTTCGAGGTCGTTGCCATCGAAGCACAGGGGTTTCCCCAGGAGAGCAGGAGAGCGGTGAGTGGCCCTGGTGCCTGCAGGATTTGGTGTTGGCGGGTGGGGAGTCGAGCCGGCGTCAGGGGTTTGGGGGTGTGCAGGGCTGTAGTGCTGTGCCCGGGCAGGCACCAACAGGGCTGGCAGACCCATGTCAAGGCAGCCCTTGGGCAAACCACAGAGGAGGGATAAACTGGGCAACGGCCCCCAAACACAACTGGCCTGGCTGGGCCTGGGCAAGGGGCCAGTGAAGCAGCCCCAGTAAGATGGAGACACTGGTGTCTACAGATGCCACATGACAGTGACAGGAAAAGCTGTGACAACCCAAGTAGCTGTCAGTGATGCTCTGATGTTCACCTGATGCCCACCCTGGGTAGGAGGACCAAGTTTCCAAGCCCTGTCATTGCTGACAGGGTCTGCCCTAGCCAAAGCACCTCTGTGTGCTCTATTTGCTGCCACCTGAATGTCCTCCTGGCTGTCATTGCCCCATCCTCATTGTCCTGCTCTGGTTTTTTGTGTGTTGGAATGGAGGGGAGAAAGGATGGAGAGCCCAAGGAGAATGAACATCAGCTGGCACCACGTGGTACCAGTAAGAGGACATGCTGTCTTTGCACATCCCTGTTCACATTGGCCAGAGAGGCTCTTGAAGGGGTTGAGTCTTACTGGACACTCCTGGGATGCAGCTATGAGGTGATGGAGAATGGAATGGGATCTGCTTGGCCACCAGCTGCTGGTGCCCGAGCCGAGTCCAAGTCCTGTGCTCACATCCAGATTCTCCCAGCTTGGGTCTTCACTGCCTCCCTTGCCAGCGGACATGGGTGGGAGGAGCTGGCTGTGCTGTGCCCCACACACACCCTCCCACAGCAGGTTTGGGGCTATAAACTCGGGGGTCAGGGTGCTGGGGACACACTGGGCTGCCCTGTGGTGCAACCTGGGGCATTCCCACAGGCAGCAGGTGAGTCAGCGGGGCTGGGAGCGGAGCCGGCGTAGGTGTGCCAGCACATTCCCAGCTCCTCCCAGCAGTGCCGCGTGTGCCAGCTGTTGTGCCAGCGGCACCTCCTAGGCTATGGAGGAATTAACCAACCACACCAGAGGAGCATAAACCTCCTGGGGACACCCCCCATGGGCAGGGTACGCCCTGACACTGGTGGGTGTGCCCTGACCTGGGCTTTCCCAACCCGCTGTTTAAATGCCGTGCATCACCCTTGTGACTGTCACCTGCCAAAGGGCTCGGGTTCGTGGTGCACCACAGCAGCAGGGGAGCACAGAAGGAGGACAGGTGGAAGGAGAACATGGGAACTGGGGTAAGACCACCACCCCTTCCAGCACAGACCAGGGTGTATGTAGAGAGGAGAGTCTTAGAAGCTGGGATTTTTAGTCTTGGTGCTGATGGAGAGAGCTCAGGTGGAGAAGAGACCAAGGGTGGAGATGTCTCCATTGCTGTCAGCAGTTTGAGAGTGTGTTCTGCTCAGACTACCAAGGGGCACAGGGAATCCATGAGCTGCTGCCATGTCCTCCTCCACCCCAGGACTCGCTGTGCCATATCCAGCAGCTGGGAATCAGATCTTTACAAAGCTGACACAGTTTTTCAGCCTACTGAGAGGTGCTGCAGAGTGTCTTGGTGCTGGCCCAGCTCCCCACCACAGCCCTGGATGGGACGTGAGGTTGATCTGCCCTAAGAGGAACTTTGCAATGCTCTTTTAACTGGTCTGACCACCCATGATCCCCTCCCCATTCCCAGGACTTGGAGCAGCCTCCGAACGAGGATGCCAACCTGCTGCCCCAGCTGCAGCAGCTGGAGAACACGCTGAGTGGCTGTGCCAAGGAGGCCAGCAAGGACCAGGTCTTTGTGCGCATGGGCTACATGGCCTCCGAGCTCAAGCGCTTGGCCTCCAAGGTGCACAAGAATGAGCAGAGAACATCCTTCCTGCAGGTGAGTGAGGGCTGGCCTGGCACTTCATGGAGATTTTCCCCCTTTTGTTTTTCCTGTCCACCCTGAGGTGGACACCCACCTCCTTCGCGTGGCTTGGTGGGAGGTGGGTGGCCCAGGGCTGGCCGTGGTCCTCACGCTGCCAGTGTTCACCCTCCAGACGCTGTGTGAGACGCTGCACAGTGAGAACAAGGAGCTGCGCACCAAGCTGGAGCATGACCTGGAGCAGAGAAACCAGGCTCTGGAGAAGCTCAGGTGAGGGTGGGCTATGTGGATGGGGACAGGGCTGCCCTGGGAGCTTCTTCCTGCTGACCCATCCCTTCCTGCTCACAGGTGTGAGAACCAGGAGCTCCGGAGGATGGTGACGCTGAGCAGCCAGGACAGTGGGAAGAGGGAAGCTGCCGAGCAGCAGCAGGTGAGGAGGCAGCATCTCCTTGGAGAGGGCTGGGAAGGAGGCAGGGAGCCCGCTGACACATCAGCAAAGATGGCCTCATTTTAATCGAGCCCCCAGTTTGTCCCAGTATGACCAGTAGGACTTCTCAGGGTCTCAAGGGGATGGGGGAGGCAGTGGGAGGGGAACTGGCTTGAGTTTAGCCGGCCTTGGGCACAGCCTCCACAAAAGCCCTGAGGGTCCCCCCCGTGCGCGTCCAGCAGAGCGGGGCCATGGTGGAGAAGGCGCCGGGCAGAGAAGAGCTGGAGGCCAAGGAAAAGAAGGTGAAGATCCTGGAGCATCAGCGCAGGGAGGTGAGGACCAGGCTGGGCGGGAGGCACCACTAAGGAGGCGGGGAGTGGGCAGAGGGGGCACAGGGCTGGGATGGCACCGAGAGACTGGGGCAGGGCTTCAGAGCTGCAGGGAAGCACTGCTGGAGCTGGGATCTCCATCCAGCTGGTCCCCAAAGTGCTTTCATGACAGGAGTCTGCTGGGGACCACCACAGCTGGTTCATAGCAGGATTTGGGCTCCTGTTCAGCCATCCCTCTCTCCTTGCAGCTGCTGGAAGTGAATAAACAATGGGATCAGCATTTCCGCTCCATGAAGCAGAAGTACGAGCAGAAGGTAGGGCTGGATGCTCGGGGCTGGGGGCTTGGGGGGCACATTTCTGCTGGGTGCTGGCTGTGGGAACTCAGACGAAACGGTGTAGGGAGGTTTGGGGGCTGCCTGCGCCTCCTTTCCCCCAGTGTGGGTCCTTCCAGGCCAACATCCCCACTCCCTCCTCACAGGTCACGGACCTACACCAGGAGCTGGCTGAGGCCCGCAGGGCAGTGACCGAGCTGGAGTCGGAGCGGGAGCAAAAGCAACGGGATTTTGACCGCAAGCTGCTCCTGGCCAAGTCTCGGATCGAAACAGAGGAGGCGAGTCCCTTGGGAAGGGTGACAGGGAGCTGCCAGTCCTGTTGCCCTGCCCTGGCTGATCTCCCCTCCACCCTGGGTCCTGCAGGCAGAGAAGGAGAGGCTGGCCATGGAGGTGAGGGACCTGCAGCAGAGGATGCGGTTCTTGCAGGAGCAGCTGGCGCCAGTCACCAGGCAGCGGGAATACCAGGAAAAGGAGATCCAGAGGCTGAACAAGGTGGGTGCCAGGGCACAACCCCTCACTGCAAAATGTCTTTTATGTTCTCCAGTCTCTTCACCTCTCTAATTTCCAAAACTGACCCTGATAACCCACTCTTGCCCAGGCAGAGACTTGTATCAGGCCCACCACTTGTATGAGGCCCACCACATCCCTCTGGGCTCCCAGGAAGGAGGGTTCAAGGAGGGTCTGTGGTCCCTCTTGCCCCTGCCCAGTTATATGCACTTCCCATGCTGGGCACATGCCTGTGGTCCTCCAGAGACACCTCGGGCACTGAACTTGCTCTGACCCTGCTCCCTCCTCTTCTTCTCTAGGCACTAGAAGAGGCCCTGAACGTCCAAGCCTCTCCACCACCCATCTTTGCCATGGAGCCGGCAGGGAAGCTGCCGCAGCAGGAGCTGCTGACCCAGAATGAGCTACTCAAGCAGCAGGTAGGGCAGGACATGGAGCCACTGGGGACAGGGAAGGAAATACATGTCCTGAATCTCCACAGCAAAGAGCCCTGTGTGCCAGGAGCAGCCCAGCAGCTAGACATATGTCAGTGCTGGGGTGCTGGGGGTTGGGGACCCAACTCAGCATCCTCCAGGCATTCATCTGGAAGGACCACAGCCATGGGCCATTGTGCCAGCCCACACGCCTGGGGCTTGGCATGGCCGGTGAAGTCAAGGATGGCAGCGTGTGATGGGGTTACATAGGGGAGGTGTCTGCCCTCAGCCAGCTGCACCCACATTCTTCCTTCCTGCCAGGTGAAAATTTTTGAGGAAGACTTCCAGCGGGAACGGAGTGACAGGGAGAGGATGAATGAGGAGAAAGAAGAGCTGAAGCAGCAGCTGGAAAAGCTGCAGAAGCAGTTGGTCCTCTCCAACAACCAGGTGAGCAGCACTGGGTGCCACCAGCAGAGCTCCGGGAGCCCCGTGTCAACCCCATGTGTCTCAGAAATGCTCGGCCCCAGTGTCACAGTCCCTGTACATACCTAAGAGTAGGGGCTGAAGGAGGACAGGAAGGCCAGAGAGATGTTTTTTCTGCTGCTTGTCACTGCCAGAGCATGTCCCTTCACTCATGTCCTCTTTCTGCTCCTCTCCTGGGGGTCTGACTGGGGAGACTGGTGCAGGCATTCCCTCAGCAACCCTAACCCATGAAGATGGGGGTGGCAGGGTGGGCTCTGCACTAACCCCTCTTCCTCCCAGCTGCGAGCCTCCAAGGATGACTGCCAGAGGGAGAAGGAGGAGAAGGAGAAGCTGAAGAAGCTGCTGAAGCAGCACAAACAGGTAGGGATGGGAGGGAACCTTCTTTGGGCAGAGGGGCTGGGGGCTGCAGGCAATGGGTGGTGGTGGGCTGCCCTTGGGATCTCCCCAGCATCTGTCCTGGCTGCTTGCAGGCTTCTGGAGAGAGGCTGCACCCCGAGCCGGGACCGGGGCCGCTGGGCCCAGCCTGCCCCATGTACCAGTACCAGTACAGTCCCCCCATGGCTCACCCCATGTACCACGGCTACGAGGAGTGGCAGCAGATCCGATACCCGCCAGCCATGCCGGGCGAGCACACACAAGGACAGAACTTCCACCATTTTCCCCCGGTGAGACTCCACCTGTGCCAGCAGGAGAGGGAGCAGAGGGTGACGTGTGGGTGGGTCTGAGGCTTGCTGCCTTCCAGGGCCACCGAGTCCCAGAGCAGGGAGCTGCACACGTGTTCTGTTGGCATGTGACTGCTCAGCCCCTTTCTTCTCCCTCCTTCTCCTCACACACTGTCAATCACAGAGTGCAGCCTCATGATTCGCATCCCAGGTAATTCCCTGTTTCTGTTCCATCTCCTCCCACAGCCTGAGTACCCCTGGCGCCCGCCCTGTGCCATGGCTCGCAGCCAGAATGCCCAAGCAGTGGCCGGGGTGAAACCAGTCCCCAAGGACTTGGGTAAGGCTCAGACCCTCCCTGACAGGGGTACCCATCCTTCACCCTGAGACTTTGGGCACTTGGCCAAACACATGGGGGAGGGATGGGGGCACAGCTCTCCAGGCAGTGGCCATTTCCCTGTAGCCCCGACCTCTCATCAGCTGAGGGGATGATTATGCCATGGGGTTGGTCCCTGCTGCATCTCAGCCAGCGTCCCCACAGCACCTGAAGTCAGGCTGAGCCCCAACAGCTCATGGAGTTATGGCAGTTGGTGCTCAGAGATAACAACCATGCCATGGCTGGCATCCCTCCTGTGGGGCTTGTGTGAGAATGCAGAACTGTGCTTACCCTGTGCCACCCCTCTCTTGTGTCTCAGAACAGGCAGGTCCAGGATTGCCCTAACGCCAAGGACCAGCTGCGCTCCGACACCAGTGGAAGAGGAGTAGGGTGTGTGTGTGTGCCCGTGTGTGTGTGTCCAGGAGCTTCCTCCGGCTGCAGATGCCTGTGCAAGGACATGTGCTGCACGTGGGGAGCTCGGCAGCACCTTCCCCCAAGGATATCACGAAGGAGGGACTAAAGGTGCCATCGTGGTGGCAGCCAGCACGGGGTCAGTCCCCTGTGGCCATCCCCTTCCCCATGAGGAGCCGGGCCTGGCATCGCTGTAGACCCAAGCCAGGTCTTCAGGGAAGAGGAGCCAGTGTTTCCCAGGAGCTGCCCCACTCCAAAGCCCCTGGAGGAGTGGGTAGCAGCGGAGACTCTCCCAGTGGTGGGATACCCCACACTCGCAGGCAGTGCTGGCCGCAGCCATGGCCTGGCCTGAGGGTGGTTGGTGTCTTCGTATTTATTTAAGGACTGAAGTGTGGCTGAGTCTCTCTGGTTTTGTCCTGAAAGCTGCTTCCTGTGGGGCAGCCTCTGCGTGGGGAGGGGGAGTGGGAGGGATACCAGGGCTGTTGGTCGCCATGTGCTCGGGTATAGCCATAGAGACTGAGTGCAAGGGGACCTCAACCCTTGCTTGGGCACCCCAGGATCTGTTGCCCCAAGTGTGTGCCCCCCAGCTCCCGCCGTGTGCTGAGCTCAGCCCTTCACCCTCCCCTCTCCTGCCCCCCACCTCTGCCAGGGCAGGGAAGCCCCTGCTGCTCTCTCTGCCTTTCTGTGCAGCAGTGGGCTTGGGGACAGTCTTTGACATTACACACAGCAAATCTTGCTCCACAAAATAGGCCTGGAGGGGAAAAAACAAACACAACCCAGTCAGTTTCTGTAAGCATGGCTGTCACAGATGTGACAGCAAGAGGCACAGGATTCCAGTATGCTCTTCACTGGGGATTGTCCCTGGTCCCGCCTGCAGCCCCTTTTGCCCCCCTGTGCTCTGCACTCACTCCCCATCCTGTCCCCAAATGCTGGGCTGTGATGGTAAGTCCATGTTTGCAGTTACTGAGGAAAAAATTGAGTTTCTCCAGTCAGGCAGTGCTACCCCCAGGCTGGCCACTGTGCTCCGCACTCTTCCCCCCACTACCCCTGGCCAACAAGTGGGGCTGCACATTTGCAGAGCCTTTATTTGGTGTTTCTATGGTGGGTGGCGAGGGGCCAGCCACCCCCGACCAGGAGAGCAGCACATCTGTGTGCCAGGACCACAGGCAGCCTGAATGCACTGAAGAGCTGCTCCGTGCTCAGCACGATCAGGCCAGGCCCAGCCCAGCTGGGGGGCTTTCGGGCCGAGCCTTCATGGAGATGTGGTCTCCTGCTCTGGGGACAGCTGGCCCCTGCATCCTCCCACTGCCCGGGATGGTGGGGCAGAAGGGGCAAGCTGGAGGCCAGGAGATGTCACCACCGGGGTGGAGGTGGGACACAGGGATATTGGGAGTATCCCACTGCCATCAGTGAGGTCTCTGCCACGAGGTTGCCCAGCCCAGCATCCTGACTGGGGGGTGCCAGAGACTGGAGCAATGGAGGGGACAGTGCGTGATTCCTGCTGCTGGGGAACATCTGAGGAGGGAATGGAATGGGAAGCAGCCGAGGGGATGCTGGCCCTCATGCCAGCGGCCCGAGGCTCTACTGGTCCTGCTGTTCATCGTGGTTCTGCCTCTGCCGCGCCCTCAGGTAGGTCACGATGTCGTTCTTCACAACGGCGATGTTGGTGCGATGGTACCAGCGCATGATTGGCACGCCCTCGGGGCTCACCAGGAACTTCTCAAAGTTCCACTTGATGTCATGGATCCGCAGAGGCTCCCAGAAGAGCTTGTTGGTGTTCCCAAACTCCTCCGTGACCGGGGGACAGGCGTTCTGCAATGGAGAGCCAGTGCATCACTGCCTTGTCCCTCCAAAAAGCCAGCTGGGTGTGTCCTCCTCATCTCCCCTTGCCATAGCACCCACCTTCAGGAAGGTGAAGATCTTCTGCTCCTTGACCCCATTCACGTCCCCTTTCTGGAACAGCTGGAAGTTGGGAACAAAGCCACTTCCCGGCCGGACATGCCTACAAGGGGGGAACAGGGTGGTGTGCAATGGACAGCTACGGGTGCTTGCACAGGGGTGGTGACAGGACCCCAAACCCCTTGTTTGGGGGCCACAGCCAGCAGGAGCTGCAGCCTGTGCTCCCACCGCCTGGCTGGGACCCCAGCAGAGCTGAGGGAATCAGGTGTCCCACAGACCCCACCACAGTACTCACTTAAGTGCAGGGAGGATCTCTGAGTTCTGGCCAGGTTCCTGCTTCCCAAACTGGTTCGACGGGAAGCCAAGGACCACGACCCCCTGATTTCTCAGATCGTCTTGTAGTGCATTCAGTTCTGCATGCAAGGAGAGCCGGGGTGTGTTAGCAGGGGACCGGGCACACCGCCACACCTGCACTTACCCCCTGGGCCCGTCTCAGTCAGGCCAGGCCCCGGGGAGCCGGCATTAACCCTTTCCCCAGCTCCCCGAAGCAGAATGGACCATGGGGCCATGCCAAAGGCTGCGCTCCTGGGCCCTGCTCTGACCCCGAGGTGCTCGTGCCCCGCAGGACCCTTACCAACATACTGCAGGGTCAGGCCTCAGTATGTGGCTACGTTGACGAAGAGCACTGTCTTCCCCCTGTACCTCTCAAAGGGGATGTACTCGTCCCCATCGAGGGTCACGGCCCCGTAGCTGTAGATGGTGTCCTTCACTGAGTGGTAGCAGTCCACCTGTGGGGCGAGGAGCATCCCGTGGGAGCAGACTGGGGGGCTGCCGACCACCCCGCTCCGCATCCCCACGGCCGGCAGAGCAATGGGGCCAGCCCTGCTGCTGGCTGCGGGGACGGCTGCCAGCGTTGTGTCCCCTGCCCTGAATGCCGCTGGCAGCAGCCAGGCTCCGGCATGCCAAGGTCGGGGTGGTGGGACAGGCTGACTGGAGCATGCGGATGCGCATGGATCTGGCTGCTGGGGGAGTGTTTACCGAGCAGGGGGCAGCAGGAAGGCGAGTGGCCGCAAAAAAGCCGGAGCACGGTGGGGGCCAGCAGCAGAATCCCGAGGCTGTGGGCAAGTGAGCAGGACCCACCATGCCCTGGAACTCCTGGGGGACAGGGGCAGCGCAGGGGGTTCCGGGTGGAATGGGGAACGGGCCGGGAAGGGTCGGGCTGGAGCAGCCGCTGCAGGGGTTAACTCGCAGGAGCCCATGTCCTGTCCCCACCAGAGTACCCAGGCTCAGCCATCTGCCACCGAGGGGCTATTTTGGGAGCTGGCAAGAGGTGAAGTCACAGGGGCTGCGCTCGAGGAGTGAGGGCTCCGTGGGACTGTGGGGTCCCGGTGGCAAGGTGGGGAGCCCGGCTGGGGGATGACAGTTGCCCCTGCCTGCTGGGCTGTGGGGACACGGTGGGTTCCGCACCTTCCAAACGTGGGGGAACCCCCCTGGACCATTGCATGGAAAAAAATCCCCGTGCTCTGCCACTGGGAAGGTCACGTGGGGGGGACATGGCTCTGTCCCCCTCTGTCCCCAACCCCAGGACAGCGATTCTTGGCCCTTGGCAAGAACTAACTCAGGAAATCCCGCCGTGATCCAGGCACCGGGATTGTAGGGGAAGGAGGGGGGTCACGGGGCCGCCCTGCCGCACTCCTGCCCCGGGGAGTTCTGCAGAGAGCCTTGGGAACAGGCGCGTCCCCAGGGTCTCACGCACCCCCTAAACCCCCCTGAACGCCCCGTGGAGGTGTCCCCCTCCTCTTACCTTCTCCCTCTCCTCACTTCGCCCCAGCTGGAGGAGCCCAGCCAAGAAAAGGGGCAAAATCCAGTTGCTACGGGAGCAGCCCCCCATGGTTGGCGCGGGGTGCCGGCACCTCCCTGACAGACCGGGGCGAGCTGCGAGGACAAGCGCCGCTGTCGCCTGCTGTCACCTCCGAGCCCGGCGGCCGAGAAATAGCTGCGGGGCTGCGAGGGGGGAGCCAATGGCCGGGGGGGGCCGGGCCGGGGCCGCGTTAACCGTGTGGGCTCTGGGACGGACACGCGGACGGACACCGCCCGCGCGTGGCACCACGGCCTGCCGGGGACCCGGGGCACCCACGGGGACACGGGACAGCGGCATGTGCCGAGGGTTTATGCAACGTGTTACCCGAGCCGGGATTAAACTCGCAAGGTGGGGGGAGAGGTATCGGGGGGAAGGGGGAAAAGAGGTGACAGGGGATGGAGAGGAGCCAGGGTGAGAGAGGAGACGGGGACAGAGGTGTCGCGAGGGAGAGGTGCCCCATCCTGCGCAGGCCACCCAGCCAGGGTGGCATTTCCCCCCCAGGTGGGGTGTTGGCACCCGAGGAGCAGGGACCAAAGCCCCCCAGGAGCAGTCTCGGGGAGGCCGCTTTGGGGTTCGGTGGGTGCCCCCCAAACGGCTGCTCGGGCTGGGCTGGGAAAGGTTGATCCCGATTCTCTCCTTTGTGCCCGGTAAATGAAGGTGCTGCTAGAGGCAGCTCTGGAGGAGGATCCCTCCTGCCAGGGGCTGTTCTGTGGCTCGTGAGTTGTGGCTCCATGATGACCCTGCTGGGGTCAAGGGCAGGGCACTGCTGTCCCTTAGCCCTTGGTGTCCCCAGGGGCAGGAGTTTCCAGGGTCCTCTTTGCTTAGCCAAGGAATGTGAACATTTACCCTGGGCTGTCTCCAAGGAAAATATCCGTGGTGAGGTGTAAATTCCCTGAAATCCCCCAACAAAATTACTCGACAGAAGAATTAACTGGCTGGAGGGGAGCTGGGGGAGTTGTGGTTTTGGGGGGAGGCTGGCCTGGGGTGGAGGACAGGATGAGGTGGCAGTGGGTGAGCCCTGCGGGGACCATGAGTGCCAGCACGAGGTTTGGCTTTACTAGAAAGCAGGGTCAGCCCTGCCACAATGCTGTCACTGAGCCAGCTGCTGGAGATGACACCAAGGAAGGGGAATGTGTCCATGGGTTGAGAGGAAACTGAGAGCAATCTCCCAATCCGTGTTCTTCACCAGAAGGAACACCATGTCCTGGGAAAGGCAGATGTTGTGAGGCTCCAATTGCAGTTTCAGGTGGCGTGGGAGGGCTGGGGGTTGGGTACATCTCCCAGGCACACGGAGAACCCATGGAGCAGAGGAGCTGCAGGTCTCTCTGTCACTGGCAGCAGTTCCCAAACCTGCACTGTTACTGGAGAAATGGCTTAGCCCTGCCCTACTTGGTCCCCAAGCAGTGTGGGGTGTTCCTCCAGGTCCAGGTAAACCCCCAGGATGCTCAGCCACTGCCTGGGGACTGCGCAGAGCCCATCACAACACACCAAGAGTCAGGCTGGCCACAGGGGTGCTCCGGTCGACTCTCACGGATATGGCTGTGGGTGGAGTGAGGTGGCTCCTTGCCAAAACCTTTTGGAGCCAATATCCGGGGTTTGATCCTCCCCACCTTCTTCCCAGGCTCTAGGGAGATTTGGGGCCGTGGGGCTCTAGCTCCTGACCTGCACACTGCTTGCACATCTCTGCATCCTACAGCCAACAAGGACCAATGTGTGCCCAGTGCTGTGCTCCCCGGCACAGCTCACACTTCTGACCAGGGCTTGAGCCGCCTCCTGCGACAGAGCTGGGACAGACCAGGGGAGCCTCTCAGGGCTGTGCTCCCTGCCCCACTGTTTCCCACCACGGGAACAGCCACCCACATCTAGTTAGAGTGGTGTGTGGTGGAGTGTGGTTGTGTCCCTTCCACGTGTCCCTGATCCCTGCCATGAGCAGTGAAAGTCTGAGTCACTCCTGAAATCACTTTTCCTAAAACCAAAATAAAAACAAGGGACTTGTTTATCCAAGTCCCCTCTCCTAGGGTCCCAGTGCCAAATTAGCCTTGGGGGAGGTTGGGAATGGGGAAGAAGTTATTGAGACATGGCCAATGCACTCCCTCACTGCCACTGAGCTTCCATGGAACCGTGGGCATGTCACTCAGTGTCCCCACCGTGCTGTGCCATGCCATGCTGGAGGCTGCATAGGAGAGCCAAGGGGGCCAGGGACTCCACCGAGACTGTGCTGCTCCCCCCTGCAGGACTGGGGTCCCCCACCCCAAAAGGCAGCCATGCTGGGCAGGCTGACCCTTGCACGAACCTTCGTGCTCGGTTGTTTTTCCAGCAGAGCCGGGCGGGAGGCAGCTCCCGCCTGCTGCAGATGTTTGGCAGGAGTCCGGGGCGGGAGGCCAGGCGCTTCCAGCCCCCCGGCCGCCATGCTGCCCCTGCCACCAGCCTCCCCGGCTGTCCCCTGAGCCACGTGCGGGGCTGCAGAGACCTTGTGCCAGGCTGCAGGGCCACAGCTGAGCACAGGGAGTGTGAAAGCAGCCGTGGGGACCATGTAGTGCTGCCGGCTGTGCTTGTCCCAGAGCTGACTGAGGAGTATTTTCATGCAGAGGGACAGGGATGGTGCCAGCAGCGTGGCAGGACGGTGGCAGGGAGCTCGGGCAGCAGCAAGCAGCATTGCCCTGGCTAGCAGCAGTGCAGCTTCCATCTGGCAGCCTAGCCTGGCATCAATCCCAGGGCAACCTCTGAACCTTTGTTCTAAGTGTGCAACGGGAAGCAAAAGCAAAACAAGCTCTGCCAGGCGAGAGGCCCCTGCTCTTTGAGCACCAGGCTTCCCCCGGCTGCCAGCCCGCAGCTTGCCCAGCCCTCACTGCTCTGCCCCAGCCCGTGTGCTCCCACGCACTGCCCTGGTTCAGCAGCAGCCTCCCTGCTGGGCATGGTGCCCAGCACCCTTTGCAGTGGGGGCTCCCCTTCCCGAGTGTCCCCGCAGCCCCCAGGCCACGTGCTCTGCCCCCTCCGGGATTGCCATCCCTTCCTTTTCCAGGGGAAGATTTGCTCCCCACAGAAATGCCCCTGGCCCATTGTCCCCCCGTTCCCTGCAAAGGGAGGCTGCCCAGAGGGAAGGTGAGAGCCAGCATTGTGCATCCCCTTCTCCCTTCTGGGACTGCCCCATCTGCCTTCCCCAGCAGCAGCCCCCACGGGCCAGCAGCCAGCTCCTGCCACATGCAGCACCTCCAGGGAAGCATCCCAGTGGATGCTGAATCACTTCAGTGCCCGCATCACCCTGCCAGCTCCAGCGTCACTGGAGCAGGACCCGCTTCTCAACAGAAAGGCATTTTTCCTTGGCAAAACTCCATGCAAACACTGCCTCCAAGCTCCAGCATTGTTCAGGCACTGAAGCCAGGGCCACAGGGGGATTTGGTTATCTTGCTCCATCTTGGAGGAGAAATTTCCAACTTGACAGTGTTGGAAATTCAGTTTAAATCCATCCTCCGCCATCTTAATGCTTTAAAAAATGCCGTGGCTTCTCCCTGCTTTACCTCTGCTGCCATTTAGCTCCATGTTTGTTGTTGTTAGGAGCAAACCTGTCTTTCCAAGGCCTTTCCTGGAAATGTTTGCCATGGGTTTGAAATTTCCCAGAAAATTCATAACAAGAAAAGAAATCTCTGACTTCCCTCTGCTGCTCTTGACAAGGGGAATACAGAGGTGGGAACAGCCATCATGTATGGCTGCATGGATGGGGGGGGGAGGTGTTCCATGCTTTTCCCCATGTTTTGTTCCAAACCAGGCTTCCTTCCCAAACCACTCCAATGTTTGTGACTTCTATTCCTCTCATAGAAAAGCTGCTCAGTCCCTATTCCTAGTGCCGCTGGCCATCCCCACAGTGTCCCCAGGGAAGCAGTGCTGGGGTGGAGCACAGGGGAGAGCAGAGCCAGGGCTGCTCCCACCCTGCACATCTGTAATGTCTTCCAGCTGCCGCTGCACCATGCCAGCAAGGGAGGGAGAGAGGAAGAAAAACAGGAAAATAACTGGTTGTTTGCCTCAAACTGCAACTTGAGAGGGGAAGAAAGAGTTGACAGCTCGAAACACAAATTTATTTCTTGGCTGGGCAAGGAATAAGTGCCTGCTCCCTCCCAGCACAACCACAGCCCATGGCTCCAGTGCAGGCATTTCTCCCCAGGGTCTGCATCCCTGTGCTAGGCTCCCTCCCTGAGGAGGGAGGTGTTTGCCCAAGGTCCTGCTTCCCTAGGAATCTCCTGCCCCTCTGGCCCCACCACCCAATGCAACCCCAAATCTGGCTGTTGTGGATCAAGCCACACAGGGTTTCCCACACTGCAGGGCTGGTTGCTCTTTTCAGCACAGAAAATAGAATTGAAACAATTCCCACCAGCATCACCATAGTGTTTCCCCACATCCTTGCCTGATTCATCCTGTTAACTTTGTGACCTTTCTTGCTATGAGTCACCAAGACGCCGTTTCAGCCCCAGGGCTCCTGCCACGCTGACCCGGCACGAGGCTGGTGTGAGGGAAGTGGTGCCGGTGCGGGTGCCAGGAAGTGGGAGAAAAACAGCCACAACCACTGTCAGAAAGTCCTGAGGGATCCTTCCGACCCACTGTGCCCAGACTGAGGTTTGCCCTCCTGGAGCATGGGGCTGGGCTGGCAGTGAGCTTCCCTCCGGGCTCCAAGGGCAGGCAGAACTCCAGGGACCTTGAGGCAAGGCAGAGCAGGAGGTCAAAGCAGAGAGGGTTTCTGGAGAGGCCGCAAAGTATCCCAGATCCTGCACAGCCAGACACCACCCGCAGTGTGGACAGAGCTGCACGACACACTCACATGAAGGATAAAGTTCATTTATTTCATAACAAAGGGCAGTGTAAGAGCTTACATGGTCCCTTGTCACTGGCTCGTTACAAACCTGCTCCTCCCGCTTCACCTGCCCAGGTGAGGCATGCACAGACCCCCCGACAGGGTTGGTGTGCTGGGCACACAGTGGGGACTCTCACTAGCAGGAGTGGGGAATGCAGCCAGTGTGCAGACAGGAGGGCTGGCAGGAACTGCACACACTCCTCTGCCCCACAAGACTCAGAGGAACTAAGAGTCTCGTAGGATTTTCCTACAATTTCAGCAGATAATGGATAGAGGAGAAGCCGGTGCCAGCTGTGCAGCCAGCACAAGCTCTGTCATTGACGCTTTTAGCTAAGTGCTAAATGCACAACCAGAAGCCACATCCATCTTGCTTTGACTCCTTTTTCCCCAATCACCTTGACAGCTGGGACTCCAAAGAAGAAATAACTTTGTCAGGCATTTCCACTCCTTGCTGCTTGCCTGGGAGGAGATGGTGTCACCAGTGAAGGTGAGACCAGCCTGCCTCTCTCATGGGAGCGGTTGTTTCCAGCTGGACACGTCTGCAAAGTCACACATCTGCCCACTGCTGCCCGTGCTGTCGTTTCCCCCATGGTCCCTGTGAGCTCAGTGGGCAAAACAAGCAGTGGGTTCACCCAGCGAGAGCCAGGCACAGAAGCAGGTCCCAGTGCTGGCCCACTCCAGCTCCTACCCAGGCTCCAGCTCTCAGGGTGCCTCGTTGAGGTCCCTGGCACAGGGTCCCATGGCTGTAGCCCCCAGCCCAGCGAGGCGGCTGTCCCCCACTGCCCGTGCCTCACACGATGCCGTTGCGCGTGGGGTGTGTTCGTACTCGGTAGATGATGATGGCTGTGGCCGGGCACAGCACCAGCGCTGTCATGATGAGGATGGTGGCCAGGATGATCAAGACGATGACCCAGATGTCCAGGATGTGCTTGGGGAGGTCGGTAGGACTCGTGAGGTGAGGGAGGGCCATCCTGCAAGGGAGAGGCAGAGGGGTGGTGGGGCAGCCCCCTCCATCCCTCCCATAGCCAGACTCGCCCCCCACCCCCTGCTGATTTCTCCAAGGACACCCCTGTGGCCAGGTCCAGCTTTCACCTTGGGATCCTTCGAGAGCCTTTGGTAAAGGCTCCTTCAATGAGCCCCAGGATTTATAGCGTGCTTTGAAGGCACTGGATAAAAGCCCAGGGAAAAACTTCCCTATTAATTGCTACCGTTTGTTACAGGAGCTGATAAAGGAAAGCCACAACGTGGCGTCCTGCTGGGTCACTCACCGGTGGGTCACCACGTGGGGAAACGGTGGGGTCAGGTCAGCCTGGAGCCCCCCCTCGCTTCTGGGGAGCCTCGTGTGTGTCCCCCCCACCCGTACCTCGTGCTGAGTCACGGAGTTATCCATCAGCTGCAGGGGACGGAGGGGCCGGGGAGCAGGGACCCCGTCCACGGGGACCGCGGCTGTGCCCCCGTCCTGCCCCGGCACCGCGGGAATGCGGGACACGATGCCGTGGGGGAGAGGCGGCAGCTGCCCGTGCCCTGCCCGTGCCCTGCCCATGCCCTGCCCATGCCCTGCCCGTGCCCTGCCTGTCCTGCCTGCCTTGTCCATGCCCTTCTCGTCCTACCTGCCCGCATCCCCTTACCTGAGGCGCTGCCAGGCTCCGGCTCCGGCTCCCGCTCCGGCTCCGGCGAGAAGCGACGGCAGAGGCAGATCCCGCCGGGAGAGAAAGACTCCCGCCGGGCGAAAAAGACTCCGCCTGGCCCCGCCCGGCCCGGCCCGGCCCGCGGGGGACGGCAGGGGAGGAGAAGGGGAAGGGGATAGAAGGAAGGGGAAGGACGGAAAGGCAAGGCACGGCAGGACGTTTTTTCTACACCAGGATAAAATAAGAACGCGCTCCGTCTCATCCCAGCCAGAATGGGGTTCCAGTGGGGGAGACCATCTGGAGCTGAACCCGAAGGTCTCAGGGAGGGACCGTGGGGGACATTTCACTTCATAGCCCTTAACAAAGGGTCCTCCCCTGCCCCGTCCCCCTCCTGCCCCAGCAGGGCTCACAGGCACCCACTTGCCCCCGAGGCCCAGAGCAAGACCACCCAGAGCCTCCACAAACGCCCGCAGCGAGGTGCCCGCGCTCCCCAGGGATTCGGGCACGGGGGGGGATTTACAGAGACAGGGGCAGGGAGCATCACCAGGGAGGGGACAGACCTTAGCCCGCCGGTGGGAACGGCGTTTCTGCTGCCCAGTGGAATATTCCACTCCACTGGGGATGCTGAATGGCAGAAGCAAGGTGGGATGCTCCGATTTTCCTTCTGGGACACAAGCTCAGTGTCACTGAGTAGTAGGAGCCTGCACTGCACCTTTCACTCCTGCCTTTTCCAGGGAAACCCATTGGATTTCTGGTGGTGGAAAGCTCTACCAGGTGCTCTCAAGACACCCCTGGCCTCCAGGCACCTCCTGGACATGCAGCTCTGCCAGGAGCAGAGCACAGGCAGCCTCCTCCCTGCCTTCCCAGCAGTGCTCCCCTCCAGCTGCTGCAGTCGGATAAAAAGCATGTGGGGTTTTTATCACAAGCAGCGGCGGATCCTCACGGACAGGGGTTTCCTGTGGAGTTGCAAGTGGCGAGCAGAGGGCAGGGACTGACTCCAGGCACTGTGTGGGGATGGATACCAGGGTGAGGGTGGGGAATTCATGCCACAGGCCAGGCTGCACTGGTGCTTGGTTGGGGTATCCAGCAGCAAACCGGGACTGGTTTGCTGATGCAAGCTCTGCCCTCTGGGCACACAGCACAGCATCCACAGACCTCTTGCTTTCCTGCTGATCCCTCTGCACGGGAATGTTCAGTCTTGTCAGGATCCTTTCTTACTGGACATGAGACTGAATAGAAACCACCTTTGGAGTGTGAGAAGATCACCCCTTCTGCTCTGCTCTGGTGAGACCCACCTGGAGCTGCGTCCAGCTCTGGGCCCCCAGAGTAAGAATGACACAGAGCTGCTGGAGTGAATCCAGAGGAGGCCAAGGAGATGCTTCGAGGGCTGAGCCCCTCTGCTCTGGAGCCAGACTGAGAAAGCCGGGGGTGTTCACCTGGAGAAAGCAAGGCTCCAGGGAGACCTCAGAGCCCCTTCCAGTGCCTAAAGGGGCTCCAAGAGAGCTGGAGAGGGACTTTGAACAAGGACGCGGAGCAACAGGACAAAGGGGAACAGCTTCCTACTGCCGGAGGGCAGGGACAGATGGGATATCGGGAAGCAGCCCTTCTCTGTGAGGAGGGTGAGGCACTGGCACAGAGCAGCTGCGGCTGCCCGGCCCCTGGCAGTGTGCAAGGGCGGGCTGGACGGGCCGGGAAGCACCGGGACACACGGAGGGTGTCGGTGCCGGTGCCGGTGCCGGTGCCGGTGCCCGTGCCCGTGCCCGTGCCCGTGCCCGTGCCCGCGGCGCGGCTGCGACTGGGCGGGACCTCAGCTCGATGTAGGGCCCCTGCTCGTCCCGCGGGGTCACGTGATCAGGCCGGCGTGGTGACGTCAGGCGGCGGCGGCTCGGCGGAGCCCGCCCGCTCGCTCCCAAGATGGCGTCGCTGCTGCAATCGGAGCGGGTGCTGTACCTG
This sequence comes from Callaeas wilsoni, assembly GCA_013398955.1. Classification (NCBI taxonomy): domain Eukaryota; kingdom Metazoa; phylum Chordata; class Aves; order Passeriformes; family Callaeidae; genus Callaeas; species Callaeas wilsoni. The sequence goes on along the minus strand of VWPU01010140.1, from coordinate 14,006 downwards.
GTGCGCGGCGAGAAGGAGCTGCGGGCGCCGCTACCGCAGCTGTACTTCTGCCGCTACTGCAGCGAGCTGCGCTCGCTCGAGTGCGTCTCGCACGAGGTAACGGCGGACCGGCCGCGCCGCACCCGCGCACCGGGCGGAACGGGGCGGGACGGTGCCCTCTCTGCGCGCAGCGATTGGGTCGCTCTCCCGCCGCTCACTCTGTTCCTGTTTTGCTATTGGCTGCTGGCGCGGCTGGGGGGTGGGCGCAGCGCTGCACGGAGCGCGGCGATTGGCCGAGGGTGACGGGTGGGGCGGTGCTTCGCATTGGATTGGCTGCGCGCGCCTGTCCGTCGGCGGAGCTCGGGCTGTGATTGGCTGGGGCGCGCTCACAGGGGCGGCTTCCCCTCATGGGGGATGTGCCCCCCTGGACGGCCCGGGCCGGGGTAGCGGGGACCCCCCCAAACCTCGGTGGGGTCCGAGCGGGGCCGCGGGGATCCCTCACCCCTCGGCGGGGCCCGACCGATTGGGTCAAAACGCTCCCTCCCACACCCATCCCCGTCGGGCCCGGCCGTTGAGGGGCAAGGACCCCCCCCCCCCCGCAGACACACACCCCTCCTCGTTATACGCGGCGATTTCTGCTGTGGAAGGGTTTTGGCTTCATAAATTGTCATATTAAAATCGCTGAAACTGATTTTGTGGAAGCCTGGTTGAATTGAGAAATTGGGAGAGATTTGGAAAGCCTTGAAAGAATGACTGTGCAGCCCAGATCTCAGAAGAGGCGTCTTTAAGGAAATGTTAAGGTCTCTGAAGAGTGGATTTGTAATCTGGCTGCATCCGTCATGAATTCACTGTGGTGTGAGCACTGTAGTCATTGTGCGTGTCCATGCTTAATAATCAGTTTGAATTGCTCTTCAAGAAGGGGCCCTCAGTCTTGCTGCTGTTGTTTTAATTGACAAAATTTGTTCTGGCAGCAGGGGGATACAAAGCGTTTTCTGCAGTGTCTGTATATCTCACCAGTGTAACTGCGAGGACAGAATAAATGTAGGTCTAAATAGAAAATAAAATGTTAAAAAATGTTAATACTGTTGTTCAAGCTGAAAATGAGATTCTGGTAACTGCTAAAGGTCAACACCCAGCTGATCTTTTCCTCTTTACAAGGTGGAGTAGTTGAATTCATTTTGATTTACAAAACCTTCTGATTTATGTTATTATGGCTCAAAATCTGGCTGAGGTGGGCTAAGACTTTGCATACCAAAAAACGCCTCAAGCCTCCCCTGGCTTCACCCCTCACCGATCTTGCTGGATGGTGTGGCACTTTGGGGCTGTCTGGACAAAGGTGTGCCAGGTAATGGGTGTGATGTGAGTGTGTCTTCTTCAGGTGGACTCTCACTACTGCCCCAGCTGCCTGGAAAACATGCCTTCAGCTGAAGCCAAGCTGAAAAAGAACAGGTAAAGTTGCTTTGTCTTTTTTTTTTCATCAAGGCTCCCTATTTAAAAATCCCCTTCCCGTGTCAGTCTGAAACTCTTCCGAAGTTACATGGCTGCTTGTTATGTTTGAGTCTATTTTGGGGAATCAGTGTCTTTCCATGAGGTGTCATGTGCTGTTCACTTGTGGATTTTTTTGATGACCTGGTCTCATAATATGAAGAATTTTTAGTATCACATCATGTTTCTCACTGCTGCTGCTCTTACGCTGACTCTGAACCCCTCATGTTCCCACGATGGCTCTGCTGCCCTTTTTCCCTAGCGCTGTTGCCTGGGAGTTAAAGATCTGTTGGTTTAATGTTGGTGTGGTGGTTGGGAGCATTTCTCCCAGCCTGGGGCCCTTCTCAGAGCCCTGCCTTGTTGTTTGCAGGTGCGCCAACTGCTTTGACTGCCCCTGCTGCATGCACACCCTTTCCACACGGGCCACGAGCATCCCTGCGCCGCTGCCCGATGACCCGGCCAAGACCACCATGAAGAAAGCCTATTACCTGGCCTGTGGCTTCTGCCGCTGGACTTCCCGGGATGTTGGCATGGCAGACAAGTCTGTCGGTAAGGGATGGTTAAAAGACAGAAAACTGAGTTACAGCACGAGCCCAGTTTGTGTTTTGAAGGTAACAGATAATCCAATTAGTTCCTGGCTGTACTATAGACTTAATACCTCTCCAGGAATGGAGTTGTAGTTGGAAATTCACAGGAAAACTCTTTGTTGCTGAAGGCTCCTCTGAAGACCTGAGCTGAGTTAGTGGAATATGTGACCCACTTCCATGCCTGTGTTACCTGACTAGTGAGAAAACTGTCAAACTGTTTTAGTCAGTGCACTCTCCCCCCAGCTGAGATCTTGTTTGTGTGCTTTCACAGTCTTTGAAGCTGCTCAGTCTGACAGCATAAACATCTAATTTATTTTCCGTCACTTTTGTTCGCTTAGACTTATTTCAGAGTTGCTAGTTGGTGTTTGAACTTGGCTTTTCTCTTCACAAGAGCACTAGAACAAGGCTTTCATCTATTTTTTTTTGGTACGTGAGATGTACAGAAAATATCTGTCAGGCTCCAGAAATGGGGTTGAGTAGGCCAAGCAGATCCTCTGACTTCCAGTGTTGATGTGACTGAAAATGGAGCTGAGGATGCAGAAACAGCAGCAGCCAGTAATAAGAGACACACATGTACCTGCTGCTGAAGTGACTCCTGGATGCTGTCCTGAGTATCTCTCAGGCAGCATTTGTTTAAAAACACAATATAAAAGCTGTCAGAGCTTTTTCAGCCCAAACCTGCTTGTGCAACACTTTCAGAGGTGTATATTTGCACAGACATGAGCTTAAACAATTGCAATGGTAGGTGTAGCACAAATAGGGAATGTCCTATTTTATAAATAACACCGAGATAGTTGAGTGTTGGGTGGGATTTCTGTGTACAGTCTGGAAATCTCCTGTGGACTTTGCATTTTCTCTTCTCTTGTGCAGCGAGTGGTGGCTGGCAGGAGCCGGAGAATCCTCACACACAGAGGGTGAGTGAATGGGAAAGCTGTGCTTGGGCTGAAATGCATCAGCCAGAAAGGACTGTTAGAGTGTCAGGCCCTCTCAATCACTTTTTCTGCATCTATATAATCCTTCAGATACCAGTTCCAGTTCCTAATCTGCACCTTGACTGAATTCAATGGAGGGAAGGCCTCTTAGAGGCTCCCCTGAGGATATCGCAGTATAAAATCTCCTTTTGAGAAGAAGCTCAGTTGAAACCATCCTTTCTAATGGTGCTGTTAAGGTGAATGTGCTGCGTATGTATGTGAAAAAAAGCTGTTTTCCAATCAAAAGTGTGTCTAGGATCTGGAAAACACAACTGCACCTTTAACACCCTTCCCTGTTACCCGTTAGGGCTCCACTCTAAATGTGACCAGCCTCGGGGAGGGGGGAAAAGATGCTAAAGATGCTGTTTGCTCTGCCAATCCAAATTGCTCAGTATTGGCCACATGACATTACTCTCTGCAGTCATGGCAAATTCGTGAACAAAGTCTCAGTTGCTGATTTGCAAAGTGAGAATTGGACACTGCCTCCAACACACATCATTCCCAAAGGAGGGTCAGTTTGTCACCCACAGCGTGGGTTAAGACATGTTAAGATACACAGGCTTCTTTAAGTACATCCTGCACAGCACAGCTGGTACTAGGAACAGAGCGACACAAAGAGCAGAAACTCCAGCTAGTTCACGAGCAGATGCTGGAGCTGAGGTGACATTGCTCCCTGTTCCTTCTCCTCCTTCCAGATTAACAAGCTGGTGGAGTACTACCAGCAGCTGGCTCAGAAGGAGAAGATCGAGCGGGACAGGAAGAAGCTGGTGCGACGCCGCAACTACGTTCCCCTGGCCTTCTCGGTGAGCTGCTTGTGCCGTCCTCTCAGAGCAGGAAAAGTGATCCACAACAGCCTCAGCCTGGAAAATTAGATAGTTGGTAGCACAAGAGGGCTGCCCAGCTTTGGCTAATTCAGGACAACATGAAGAAAAGGAAGCTTTCTTTAGGGATGAATAGTTTTACACTCATTACTGTGTATTACATTGCCACTCTCTCTGATAGTCCTCCCCAACGGTGCCAGAAGGGTTTACACTTGCCATGGCAAGGAGTGTCTTGTCCAGCAGTGAAATGCAGTGCAACTGCAGCCACAGTGCCAATGGCAGCTCTTTCTCAGGACAGTTCATCCCACAGCTCAGTGACAGATAGATCAGCATTGTCTGGCACTTCTCTGCATGAAATCTCTACTGAAATTAACCTTAAGACTTGGTTGTGGCTTGAATGACTTGTTTATTGTACCTGGCAGGTAAATGCTCACTTTGTTTAGCTGGGTGACTGCATATGCTTGCTACTTCAATGAACTGTGCTTGCTCTGTGCCCTTGCTTGTGTCTTATGGCTGCATTTTTTGTCTCCGTTGCTACCTGCTGCTATTTTGGGGGCTCTCCACAGCAACACACTATACACGTAGTGGTAAGTCTTTTCACAGTTTCTGCTGGTGTTAAAGCTCTCATGGTACTGACTGAAGTGGAGTTACAGATCCTACACCTTGCCTCAGGGCCTCTGGCTTAGGTGTGCCTAGAACAAACACAGGTGAAGCCTAACTCTTTGGAGGGTAACATTTGTTACAAAAAATATTTTATATTCGTTTAGAAACAGGGCAGTGTCTTTGACTAAGTAATGTACACTTGAAAAGCAGTCCTACACCAAGCTTGGCTGAGACACAGCTGTCTGCTTGGCCAAGGCAAGTGCCACTAACATCAATCATCTCATCCTTGAAAAATCACCAGAGTAGGCTGATGCTCATTTCTCATTTGGTGAGAACTCAGATTTTCAGCTCTGCCCAGAAGGAAGATGTCTGCCTCCAAGCATTCTGGGTACAGCTCAGCTCTAGAAAGATGAGGAGTAGCTCAGCTATTCCTGGTGAGAGAGACTTGTAGGTAAGGAGGCTTGTAGGAGACTGAACCTTCCAGCTGCTTCGAGTAGTGCTACGGAGCCTTTCAGATGGATGCATAACCACATCAACCCACTTTTTTTGGCAGCTGAGCTCTCATTCTACACTACTTGACATGGAGTTGCTCTGAAGAGAATATCCAGGGAAAATGTGTCAGTAGTGCAGGCAGGTGATTTGAGGAAGGAGCAAAAAGCTTTATAAGCAGTAGCCGCACACATCTGTCTTTCCCCATCTGCAGTGGAGTGGGAATTGTTTTCTCCTTGCTAACAGTTTAAGCGGAAAAATATATCTTAGGAAGCGTTGAATACCTTTTCCTTTTTGCTTTCCTTTGCTTGTACCCCCATGCTTGTCATGCAGCTCAAAGGATGAGTTTGCAGCAGGTCTTTTGTCGTGTCAGGAAGCAGACCCGAGGGTGACAGTTCCTTTTTTCCATTGTAGGACAAATACGGCCTTGGAACGAGGCTTCAGCGCCAGAGGCCCGGAGCTCCCATCAGTGCCCTCGCTGGACTCTCGTGAGTCTCAGGGTTGGGGTTACCTTTGGGGGAAGGATTGGAGGTGTAGGCGAGAGAGGAGTAAAGCAACTGTAGAAAGATGATAAACAATTAGCAGATAGCAGTGAGAGGAGATTTCTCTTTTTGAGCACTGGAGAGATGTCAGATCCTCGAGCAGATCCTGTCTGTAGCAGCTCCAGATGTTCCGCTTTCTCCCAAGAGGAACAAGTGACTGCTCACACCCTTGTTGCAATTTAGGTTGTGCAATCTCAGCTCTTGCTGCCTTCTGTGCTATGATGCAGTTACTGCTGTTGCTGTCAGAACACATGTGCCCTATATCATGACTGAATTGCCCCTTATTTTGCTTTAGCCTGAAAGAAGGAGAAGACCAGAAGGAGATCAAGATCGAGCCAGCTGATGCAGTGGAAGAAGTGGAGCCTCTTCCTGAGGATTACTACACAAGACCAATCAATCTGACAGAAGGTAAAACCTTCTGTCACTTTTTTGCCTTACATTTTGGAACATGGGAATTGCCTACAAGCTTGTGAAGTTCCTCATGACCCAAGTTTCTGGTCATTTTTATGCTGGGATTGAAACACTGGGAAATATGTGACTTTTTAAATGGTAACTTTGAATGCAGCCTCAGCTTCGTGTTGTACATGGAAAGCTCAGAGCCAGAAGGCCTGAAGGGTTATTTAATTTTCTTGCTGACCTTAGTTTCTGTGTGTGTGAAGCATCAACTTTTGGATGGAGAAAAAATCTGATGTCCTTTTTCAAATAATAGCAGGAAGTAAGGAAATAGCAGCTGCTGGGGAGCTGGAACCAAAACTGGGCTGTTGAGTAACAATTGCGCATTGCTTTGACATCAGCTTGGAACAGGCTGTGTACACTTGCCAGTTCTTTAGCTGACTCATGATTTAATCCACAAATACTGTAAATTGATCAGTAAGACTTGGAGTGAACAGGATCAACCAGCAGGTACAGCAGTGGTGTGGACTTCCAGCTGAGGTGGCTCCAGGCAGAACGGATGTTGTTGGTAGTTCTGCAGACCTACAGAGTCTGCCAATATCAATTAATTCGTGAAAGGTTTGTGGAAAGGGGTAGATCCTCTTGGTCTCTTTTTCTCCTGAGACTGTTGGCATTGTGAGTTTGATGCTGGTGAAGAAGACAACTTTCCTGGTTCCCCACAGTGAGGGAAAGGCTGTCAAGTGGCTCCCTGCCTCTTAGGCGCTGGAACAGTGAGGAGCCTGCATTTTGAGAGAAACCCATGGGAGGTTTTGGCTGCTGGGAGTTTCTTGCTTTGGGAACTGTGTTTTCTCTAATTCAACATGTGAGTCTGAGTTATGCAAGCTCCTTGCTTTGCTAAGAAGCTGTGTATTGTACTTGTGCAGTGCACAGCTGGGAGTGTAACAAAGCTGTGAAACTCATTTGCAGTGGCGAGGGAAAGAACTGTGTTCTAGATGATTACAAAACTCTTGTTTCCATCCCAGCTCAGCTCTAAAGAGAGATGTGGGTCCCTTTTTTCTCTTGGGCTGGCACTGGTGTTGCTCTCATGTTACTGTGCCCAGTCAGGGCAGCCCTTTATTCAGCTTTTGCCTTTCTATTCATTTTTAGAAATGTGATAGTTACCAGTGGCTTCTGAATTACGGGGTGCAGATGAAATTAAGTGTCTTAGAGAGGGTGGCAGCTCTCCAGACAGTGCAAGGTGCATATGTAGAATCCAGCTCGAGTTTCAGTTCCTGAGACACTTCTTTGTCTTGCTTTGTGCTGTGCTCCCAGTGACGACTCTGCGCCAGCGCCTGCTGCAGCCTGACTTCCAGCCCATCTGTGCTTCCCAGCTCTACCCACGTCACAAGCACCTCCTGATCAAACGCTCGCTGCGCTGCCGGGTAGGGAATTCAATCCAGAAAAGTGCCTTTTCCGGGCTCTCAGAACCTGGGTGCTGGGAAACGGGCCGTGTGTTTCTCTTTTAAAAGAAACGGCTCAGATGATTCTGGTTGTTGAAAGTTCTCAGCCAAGTTAGCGGTAACAGCACTGAGGGGGTGAGGGAGGCTGTCACATCTCTGTTGTGATGACAGTTGTGAAAGGGGGCAACACTGTCAAAGATGCATAAAGATACAAAGGTGGTTTGTGCAACTGCCCTGCCTAGCCAAGGAATCAGAGAAGGCTGCCAGTACAGTCAACATTAAAAAAAAATTGCTGTTGCTAGAGACAAAAGTCAACAAACAAAATATTAGGGAGAGGCAGTGCAGAATACTGAAGATGTCAGTAGAGTGAAGGCAGGAAGAGGGTATTTCAGAGAAGCAAAGCAGAGATCTGAGAAGTGAAGACAGGCAAGAGTTAAATCCAAGTTCTGCTGTTGGCTTTCTACATGGCCTTTACTACATGATTTGTTTTCTCAGTCATACAAGGGTATTTATTTATCTAGTTCCTAAAGTAATAGAGCAATATTCTTGTAAGTATTTAAGATGCAGAATGCTTTGCAAATGCATTTTCTCAGAATTTTCTGAGAATATTTTCTCAGAAATAAGTAATGTCAGACTGATCCTGTATTTGAAGAGTAGCCTATGAGGAGATCAGGACTTCCAGCTGCTGCGTTTTTTTAATGGGTTCTGGAGCATACATCAGAGGGCTTACAGGTATTTGTGCTGCAGTCAGTGTCCAGGTGTTTTCAAGACTGGTTCCAAGTCTTGTGTTTCTGAGGTTGCATTGGTAGTGCTGGATATGACATTTTGTATTATCAATAACTGAACACATTGATGGCTTCATGCACCCCAGATAGTTTTTATGTGCTGTGCTAGAGGCTGTAATGCCATGGCTGGTGACACAGCACTTGTGGCTATGATTCTTCAGTGTGTGACTGCACATTGTCTTTTGGTGCTGAATTAAATACCTTTCTCTCTAGAAATGTGAACATAACCTGAGCAAACCGGAATTCAATCCAACGTCTATCAAATTCAAGATCCAGCTGGTTGCTGTGTAAGTAAGAAATGGGGACTGGAGACAACAACTGCCTGTTCATGCTTAGTTAATGCGTTCTATTTTAATTTCCTTTGACCTCTTGTAGGATTGTGTCATCCCTTACGATGGTGTAATCACCTTTTAAAATATATTTAGCTTATCTGTAATAGATTTGCTTGCTGATCTACTAAAGATTTCAGCAGTTTGACAAAAATACCGCATGCTGTGCCAGCCCCAGATTGTAGCAGGGCTTTGTAGGATTAGGGTTATACAGCAAAATGACACTTCATTTTTCCTTTTAGGAAAGCTCTAGTAGCTCTCATACCTCCCTTAGCTTCAGGAGGTGTGTTACAGACAGCAGCACAGTCCCTCACAGTCATTTGCTCTGTTATTTTGTAGTAACTACATCCCTGAAGTGAGAATCATGTCTATTCCCAACCTGCGCTACATGAAGGTCAGTAGCTTTTCCAGAAATGTCTTAGGCTGAGACATAGCCAGGAGCTGTGAATGTGGAGTCTTTTTGGAAGATGACACGGTGTGATGATTGTTCCCTGAGGGCTCCACTCACTCCGTTTAGAGGATGCAGGGTTTCAGGGAGTGGCCAGAGTGACACTGCATGTACTTGTCACTGCAGCAGTAGATTGCTGTGCAATCTGACATCTGGCATCACAAGCACTTGCCAATGTCTGAAGAATAAAAGGTGTGGAATTGAGATCTCAGCTAGACTCCCAAAATACATATTTCTTATATTAAGAGTTTTGCATGCCATTTATGCCTTTCTTACAGATGGGGGGTGGTTGGTATCCATCCATTGAGAGGATGCGATGCAATTTTTGAAGGTGTTGATCAGTCAGAGAAGATGGAGGTACTAACAGTAGCAATGAGTTCTAGCACAATTGCTTCTTGAATTGTGATTCCTGAATGTCCCCAGGAGAGCCAAGTCCTTCTGACTCTGACTAATCCTGTGGAGAACGTCACACATGTCACATTGCTGGAGTGTGAGGAGGGAGACCCTGATAACATCAACAGCACTGCCAAGGTATTGATTGTACCCTTCTGCTCTGTAAACCCAAGCCTCTTCCAGGGTTTACCACTCCCATTTGTCCTTCCATAGGCCACACTTTTCATATGTCCTTCAACCCCTACCAGCTGTGCTGCATTTCCTTCCTTGGAGCTTAAATGACTGTTACCAATGTAAACAGCAGCTCATGAAGTATTTTGGAATTGTTTCTCTTCATTGATACCTAAAACCCAAGGGAGAAATTTATTATTTCACTGGCAGAATGGTAATCAGGTGGTCCTGGAGCAGAGAAAAGCTGAGGATGAATCACTTTTGTGTTACACTGTAGTGAAACAGATCTCAGGAGAGCCCTCTCCTGCTTGCATTGTAGCTAGTGATCAGTCCTGAAAGGCTTCTTTCTCTTCATGCTCTGTTTCAGGTGGCAGTTCCTCCCAAGGAGCTTATTCTGGCTGGCAAAGACGCTGCAGCAGAATATGATGAGCTGGCAGAGCCTCAAGACTTCCAGGATGACCCTGAGTGAGTGTCCTGCGGGGATCCTCTCCCTTAAAAACTTGGCTCCTTGAGTAACTCACTCTCCTGTCTGTGTTCAGCGTGGTTTGAGTTCCTCTGAGAGGAGGAACTCATTGTTCCAAGTGGAACAATGCTCTGAGAGCTTGGCTGACCCAGTGTTCCTCTGTGTTCCGCCTTGCAGCGTTATTGCCTTCAGAAAAGCCAATAAGGTGGGAGTTTTCATCAAGGTCACCCCACAGAAAGAAGAGGGCGAAGTGACCGTGAGTTTCAAGATGAAGCACGAGTTCAAAAACCTCACTGCTCCCATCCGGCCCAACGAGGAGGGCGAGCACACCTCTGAGGTGATCTGGCTCACCCATCACGTGGAGCTCAGCCTCGGCCCTGTGCTCCCGTAGCGGCTCCCGGCGCTCGCTCCCGACGGCTGCATGGACTGGCACCCTGAGAAAGCACCCGGTGAAAGGTTCTGCCAGAGCTCCTTTGTGATGTGTGGGTGTGCCACGGCCGGCCGGCTGCCAGGAGGGGGCTGAGGCTGCCGTGGGTTGGGCTGGTTTGTTCTCTCTCCCCTTGTCGTAGTGCCCACTAACCACCACTCCACTTCCCCTCACTGCCTCAGGCTAGAGTAACGTGCAGCGCGTGTTAGAGCACAGAGAAAGATCTCCTTTTCCCCAGGTTTGCACTGAATTTGGCTTTATCAACAGATAATTAGGGCTGAATTTGGATTTATCGGCAGAAAAGAACCCATACTGGTTTTTTTCTCCACGTCAGCCCACAAACTTGATGTTCCATACCCAGTAATGAACAACTTCTCTTTCACACAGAGCTATGCCCTTCCCCAACAAACATTTTAAGGAGTGTCCCTGCCTTCTGCATTCTGGCAACTTACTGCCATCAGCACGATCTTTTCTTTGGGTTTTCTGCTTCCTCATAGGATACCTCAACTGTGGGGGACTGGGCCATGGAGCCCTACCCCTCTGGCATATGTAGCTTGCTTAGCCGAGGTGGCAGATGTGTTTTCACAAAGGAGTTGATCAGTTTGCCTTTAAACTTTAAACATAGTGTACTGTAGTGTTCATGGATCTGACTGGCAACCAAGCCCGCCGTCAGCCCGCTGCCTCTCAGCTGGATGTGGCAGCAGGATGTGCTGCAAGCTGGGAATTCAGGTTTTGCTGCAGCTCTTGACTGAGGCAGGAATGCTCTGGAGAGGCAGGGATGCTCCAGAGAGGCTCCCTGGCAGCCTTCTGCTCCGTAAATGTTGGGTTGCTAGGGATTGTAGTGATGAGGGTATGAAACCTGGAGAGTTAAGGTTAGTTCTGGTAATTATAAAGCTACAGCGATGATTTGGGTTCATAATCTTTGTTTTTCCAGTTAGGGTGGGTGGGAGGGAGGTGTAAAGGTGGAAACTGATAGGTTAACTACACACGCTGTACCAGAAGGTCATTTACCCGGGGTGTAATTCGGCTGCAGTCCAAGCTAAAATGGGTAATTAGGAGCTGTGTATCCTGGAAACTGAATTACCAGTGAGTGCATGGCTAGTGCAGGCAGGTGAGATGGCTCTTCCTGCAGAGCATTCCCACTTCAGACGTTGACCTTTGTTAAACATTTCTGAGGGGCTTTGACATGCTGCTGTGCTGGGAAAGGCTTGAATACCAGCCAGCCGTGGCCGTGTCACTCCAGATGCTTGTGCCATGGCTCTGCCAGCCTGGATCTGCGAATCCTCTGCATGGAGGGGCAGGATGAGGCTGCCTGCTCGCTGAGGGTGTGCTGCAGCACCCCAAAACATCTCCCTTAGCACAAGAAACCTGCTGTGGTGTGCTGGACGGACCCACACCTCGCAGCCCCGATCTCGCAGCGGGTCTCAAAGTGGCGAGGCATCACGTTTACAGCTCTGTGTAGGTGACACACAGATGTACAGCATGAGTTTGAGACTTGTAGTTAGTAGTTAATGTGTAGTGCTAGTGCCTGCTGCAGCTTTCCCTAGCCAGATAACAAAGCACTTCACCTCTGGCCACATCTTCTCCTGTCGAGTAGCCAAAACAGCTGCTGCACTTGAAACACGACCACAGAAAGACCTCCCAGGACCCGAGCCTTGAGCTGTGCCTGGGGCTGGGGTTTGCTGCAGGCAACGTGACCTGCGCCCTTCTCTCTGAAAACAAAAGGTGCATTGGGTTATGGCGTTCTGAGCGCTCTGATGAGCTGGGCGAGCTGTTTTTCCCCCTCCCTCTAGGTGCTGTAGGCGATAGGAAAGGTATTGGCGTGTCCCCGCCTCTGTCCCCACTCCCCGACAGGCGCCTGTTGCCTTATGCTTGACGTCGTGTAGTGACCTTCAATAAAACACACGTGGCTCTCGGATTCTTTGCGCTGGCTTTTATTCGAAAACAATCATTTAAACAAAACAAACGGCGGAGCTCCCCCCTCTCCTCCCAATGCTCTCGTCCCGGTCCTCCCCTCCTCCTCGTCGCCTGTGGTCTCGCCCGCTGAGCTGTACCTGGCGCGCCCCCTGCGGCCGCGGCGCTGTGACGTCACCGCTCCCTCAGCCCGCCTTTTCCGCCACGGCGCTGGTGGAAGTGGCGTCACTTCCGGCCGCCGCCTGCCGGCAGCGGAGCGGGGCCGCCATGTCCACATCGCTGGGCTCCAACACCTACAACCGGCAAAACTGGGAGGATGCGGTGAGCGGGGGCGGCGGCTTCTGGCCGGGACAGTCGGGACAGTCGGGACGAGCGGGCCTGGGCCGGCGGGGCCGTGCTGCGCCGCGGAAGCGTGTGGGGCGGCAAGACCAGGAGGCGAGGGGAGTTCAGGGAGGCGGCCCCGGGGCTGGGACCTGCCTTGGGGACCCACTACCTACCCTGGGGAACCGGCACCTGCCCTGGGGAACCGGCACCTGCCCTGGGGACCCGGCACCTGCCCTCGGGACCCGGCACCTGCCCTCGGGACCCGGCACCTGCCCTCGGGACTCGCCACCTGCCGTTCTGCGGCCCGGGAGGGCTCTGCCGTGGTTCCCCGCCCTCCTTACCGCGCAAAGGGAACGAGATGCACCGCCGCCGCTTCTCCCGGCCCGCAGTTCGGGGGCCGTGGCAGCTGAGAGCGCTCTGGGCGCTTCGGGAGCTGAGCTGGGCCCCTCGTGTGCCCGTGGCCGCGTCCCTTAGAGCTGAATCCTGTCCCGAGTGGGCCCAGTGCAGACAGTCGCTGCTGATGGATAACGGGGGCGGTGTCACCTGCTGCAGTCCGTGCTCCGACAGGTTCAGATCTCAAGAATACGCTTTTTGTTTGTTTATTCTAAGTTTTGCTCCAAGCTACAATAGCCAGCAGATTATCATTCTGTAATAATTTGGGCCTGGGTCGTGGCTTGCAGCTCTCCCGGTGTCTCTCAATCCATTTGCATCTTTTAATCTGTCTGATGAGTTAAACTAGATCATTTTCCAGAGTGTGACTTGAATGCTGTTGTGATGGCAGAGCTTGTTACAAATTCCTGGTTTTCTTCTTGCTCGATTCAGGACTTCCCTATCCTGTGCCAGACATGTCTTGGAGAAAATCCCTATATTCGGATGGTATGTGCCTGTTGGACTCTGCAGTCCTTCCCTCTCTCTGTGGTGGCCCTAAAACTGTGGGTTTGGGGGCTAAAATAGGACTGGGTACGGAAGGAGATGCTGAAGCGAACACACACTCCTGATCAGCTGGTTCTGCACAACAGGATCCGATTCCAGCCGTAGTTGGTGTGTAATACCGTGATTAGGGGTGTGATTTAAGAGCAAATGTATCAAAAAGGAGAGGAAGATGACACAGTCCAGTGTCTGGAGTGCAGGAAATAGTAGAAAATGAAGTTTTAGTGTTGGCAAACTCCCAACACGGAGAGCTGTGAGCTGCTGAAATGCTAATTATCACAATTTCTAAAATGTGACAAACAAACATGCACCTCTAAAATTAAGTTAAAGGTGGCTTATGAAGGTAGTTTTAAGTTCTTGTTTGTTTTCCTTGGTTTCCTCTGTGCAGGGTGGGTGAGCCCATGTTATGTTGCTTTTCTCTTGCCTGGCCTGGCTGCCTGTGACCTACATTGACATGATCTCCCTCACATCTCTGTTCCACAAAGTTTGCTGAGAGAGATTGGGTTGTTCTTA
>VWPU01010139.1:0-32013 GCA_013398955.1 Callaeas wilsoni | reverse complement strand
TGCTTTCAAACCAGTACAAGAGGAAAGTAACTTACTGTAACACAGTAAGATTACAGACACATTAGAAGTACTGGAAACTATTTCACTTCAGAGCACTTAGGAAAGTAGCTGGAAAATTCTGAACTTCTAGTGACAGTCTGTCTTGGGGTGATTCTTTGAAAATACTGTATTCCCCATCGCCTGCTTGATTTCTAGTGCACCTTTAAATTGCAAAGGGGGGAGAGAGAAGCTGAGAGAACTCTTCAAAGTGGCTAGCTTGACCTTGTTACTAGAATGTTTGCATTCTTTTCTCTCCCGATCTGATAACTTTTGTTGGTTGGAGGAGTTTTGCTCTCTAGCTTCTTCGGCTTTCAGCGGAGAAGGGACTGTGATCTGCCTCAGCGGCCTCTGTTCCTTTTTGGACTGTTTTTGGCTTGCTTTTCATCCGAGATCAGCTATAATCTCCAGGACCTGCTCAGCGGGACCCTTCCAAGGGGGACTGTCCAACCCTGCCTGGCCTGGCCCGGCGTAGCACTGCAGGTTTTACCTACAGAAAGAACTCTAAAATCCATAATCCTCTTTTAGGGGACAGGGGGAGGAGGTTTCAATATCTTTTTTTGCCGAGAGCAGGGNCTGTTAAATAAATAGGCTTTTTTCACTTTCACTCCAGAAAGTATTTTCCTGAACCTGTGAGGGAGGGTCTGCCGGGTCCTGCTTGCCTGGCAGGCAGGAGACAGAGAGACACACCCCTCTCGGGTTGTTTCCTCCCGGATTTGTGTCCAAACTGGCACACAGTCCTAAAAAGTTTAAGGAAATTGAGAAAAATCTCAAGAAAACTAGAGAAGGAAAACATAACCAGCACCTAAACTTCAAAACAGTTTTCAAAAAGAAATTACCTGAAGTTTTTAAGGTTTGGGTTTAACTTAAGCTACTGCCAAAGATTCCAAAGTAAGCTGTAATTGTTAAGCAATTAATTTGCAAGCACTAAGAAAGTAGCGTCTTTATAGTAGTTGGACAGTCCTGATCAGAGAAATCTGGTTTCCCTTGACAGAACAGCAAACCTAGTGAACAAATGGGAAGTGATAAAACAGGATATATATTGACTTTGGTGAGGATTCTGTAACTTTTCCAAGGTATTCTTACATGAAAATATAGCCTAGATAAAACATCACAGAACTGCAACACAACCAACTGTGTAAGAACAGAAACTTAAAAACAAATGCACAGAAAGGACTAAAGGAATTGAGGTCCTTTAACTCAGTGAAGGCAACTCAGCAGGGCGTCAGCTTTTGTGTACAGGAGCTACTATTAAAGAGGCAGTGCTGATCTCCAGGATTCCCAGTTTAAGGACAATACAAAGCAAATCCCCTC
This sequence comes from Callaeas wilsoni, assembly GCA_013398955.1. Lineage (NCBI taxonomy): Eukaryota > Metazoa > Chordata > Aves > Passeriformes > Callaeidae > Callaeas > Callaeas wilsoni. The sequence goes on along the minus strand of VWPU01010139.1, from coordinate 30,663 downwards.
TAGTTACAAAACAGAAAATCACATTCATCTAGGACCGCAAACCAGCAAAACAATAAACTTCATAGAAACATTGTGAATCTCTAATTTCAGGCTACAAGCCTACACAAAACACAGAAGTAGCTATTCTCACATGATCCTCAACTGGTTTTTAATTAATTTCTAATCTTTAGTGACTAAATGGCACCTTCCCAATGGGTCTTGTGACCCCTGTATTTCTGCAGGTTCTGCTTTCTAATAGGGTATCAATCCCCAGCCCAAGACATTAGAGGTAAGCAGAAATCTCATGTAAAATTTATAACAAATGGCCTTTGACAAAACAAACTCTTGCATATTTACTTTTTATCCCTGTTTCTCCCAATTAAGGTTACTGCATGCCTGTGAAAATTAGTTACATACTTTACTGTGAGGTACAAATTCCTCCATCATTTTCTTTAAAGGATTTTCATAATCCACAATCATCTGGCCAAGGCGTGGATATTCTCTGTCACTAAAAGCAATAACAAACAATTCACTGAGGTGTAGCTGTTACTATCATTAATATTATACATTTACTTTATATTATTTTTACATTTTTTACCTTGCTCCATGTGTCATTTCATGGGCATAGTTATACAATCCAATGATAGCCTTCCTTTCTTCAATTCGGGACAGCAGTATCATTAGAGTTGTGTAGGTTATAATCAAATCTAGGTAGTTCTTTGTTAAATCAAAGTTTACAGTCTAGAAATGAAAACCAGTAAATTATCATTCTAAAACTTTTAGAAACAAGCATAAAATATATTTCCTTATAATTCCACCAATTTTCAGCATTTTTTAAATACAATGGGCTGTCTTTTGAACAAAGTTCTTGTTCTGGTTGCATACAAATCTGTATAACCTTAATTTATTCATTCAGATTCCCAGAACTGTTTGCACTCATGAAGGCAAAGCATGCAAATAAATCCTTCCAGGCTTAAGTGTCACAGATGACCTGACAGATAGGAAAACTTTTCTTGTTACTAAGCAGTCAGCAGTGCTGTGCCTATGAACTGTATTTTAATAAGACCCTGATGTACAAGACTAGCACATATCCCACTGGCCTTGTAACATCATTCCAGAGAATACATACCTGTTCCTTTTTCATATTATGAATCTAAGTTGGCCAAATTTAGAATAATGACAAAAACTAACAAGGTGACATTAAAAACATTGAAATCAACAGGAAAAAGTGTTAAGAGATTTTCTTTTGGGGTTTTGGGGGGTTTGGGTTTTTTGGTTTATTTGTGTTTGTTTGTTGTTGTCGTTGTTTGTTTTGTTGGTTTTGGGGTTTTTTTGTGGGGGAGTGGTGGCTTTGTTTTAAATATAAGACTTTTAGATGCTTTTGCAGTTGCTTTAGTCAACCCCAAAATTGACCTCCTCATGTAGCTTAGGTGGACACCCGTAACAGTTTTGTTTTGTGAGTCTCACAAGGCGTAAGCATATAGATGACTAGGAATTAACTTGCAGATGCAATAAACCAAAAATTAATAAAAGACTTTTATGTCTGGTAACAATACTGTTACTACTGCTCATAAGAAGCCTATTGAGAAAGGTCTATCCCTCTATTATAAAAGTTAGAAATCTGAACCTTACATTGTTTTTATTTCTCTTGCATTTGTAACTAGAGATGTGATGTTTCTTGGACTAACAAAAGCAAGTCCTTCTCCCCACAGGACTCTGAATAGAAACATTTTTGAAAGTTTAAACCTAGAAACTTACAATATCAAAGAAGACTTGGCAAACATCAATAGTGTTCAGCAGCTCACAGACATGGTCCTTGAAAAACAAAGGAGTGACTTTAGTTTAAAAAGATATAAGTAAATCACATTACTATGAATAGTGATGGAGCTTCAATTTTTATTTATTTGAAGAACAGAGCTTCAAGTTCAGCTATTTCATTATATAGTGTTATTTCATAACTAAAATTACAGAAACCTAATGTGACAGAACAACTTACACATTTTTAATACCTTACCTTAAATTCCATAACATCAACAAACGTGAAGTAGTATAATGCCAGGTTCTTCAAAATCTCTGATTTTTCTTTCTGGAGCTGAGCAAGCTGTTGCTAAAAGAGAAACATAAACATGCACACTGTTCTTAGAAGATCTTGAGAAGACTGCTGGAAAGCAATACCTGTGAAGCGCAGAGTATCCACCAGGCTATGCAAAGAAGCTGTAACACGGTTTTCTAAGACTGAGGTTCTCTGTCTCAAATACACACAGAGTTCTCAGCATTGATCATATTAACAGCTGCCAACTACATTTTGAAGATAAAAGTTACATTAGTACACATTAGTACCAGTTGTATTGTTTAGCTCAGCTAGAGATGAAAATGGTAGTTAGGAAAAGTGTTATCATATGTATAATTTGCAAAAGCAGAACAGTACATGAGCACAAATCCCAAAACCAAAATAATTATGTTACTTGAGGTGGAAGAAAATAAGGTGGCAGGTTACAAACTCTACTACAGAAAAACATTATGCTTTTAAATTCTGAACTTACCAAAAAGAATATCCAGGCAAAGCCACGTTAAGCATGCAAAATAAAATGTAGATACAAACATAAAATACAGTAACGGTTCTTTGACCAGTTCCATATAAACACAATAATACATTCAAACAAAGGCAACAAAATAAAGAAACATAAAAGAAGCAAAACACTAGCATTAGACACTGGTGGATAAAATGGAAGAAGCAAACGTGAATACAAAGGTAAAATAATTCAGATTTTTTTTTTTTATATTTTAAACAGACAATGAAATACCATTTATTTTTAAAGATTTTTCTGAAGGAACCAGATTGATCACTTAGACAATTAAGAACACAAAAAAGCAGCTGTTAGTGAACAGCCATTCTGTTTATCTATGTGTGACAGTCTCACAGCACTGCAAGTATCCAAATATTTAACTGGCAATATCCAGCTACAAATTACATCTCGTTCCTGATACAGGAATTGAAATGAGTTAAAGCAGTCATAATAGGAAAAAGTGCCCTCCAAAAATCTGCAGGATTTTAAATTAAAGATGATCAAGTTAAATAACATCTTTTTCTCAACAGAGCAATCAATTATATGACAGATTAAAACGTCACTTCCAATCAATTAGCTTATTTTCATGGACGTTAGAACTGAGTATGGTTCTTCAGCTCACTCTCTTTTATAAAGCTGTGCTCTGTATTCTCAGTTTTATGTAAAGCATCAAAATTCCTCTAAATTCATAAAAGAAACTGCATGGATCACAACTAGGTATTATATGTAAAATAAGTTTTGCTTCTCTCCTCTGAATTTTTAGAGGTGATGATGATTTTTTTAGAAGCCTTGAGCCATAAGACTTTTATTATTGCCAAGAAAGACAGGAATAGACAGTTAAGAGCAAATCAGAACGGCTACATTATAAAATACTCCTGCCTACTCTTAAACCATTGCAAAGGATTGGACTTTGAATGCCTGCCTATATATTATTTAAGTCTCTTTCACACAGGCATCACCGGAAGCTTAATTGAAAGAGGTGCAAGTACGTGTTTATTTTGTAACTTTTCCTGACAATTCTCACGCACCAGGAAATAGGTTATTTCCACTTAATCTGCTGCTGTACAAAAATCTGTTTTCAAATCCCATGACTTGTATTTTGATCCTCAGCACGAGCATTAAAGCTATACCTTTCCCAGTGTATAGCTTTAACTTCAGCTGCCTTGAGCTCAGAAAATGAAGCATCCAGCATCATCACACACAGACTCCAGAGCTCCAGTATATCTGTGCAGCTCCAGTACACCTTCAGGCCAGCTTGTGCCTATACTCGGAACCACTCCAGAGGAAAGTCTGCTTTGTACTTTCAGGATTGCTTCATCAGTCAACAGTTCTTACACAATGAAAATTCAGTTAGATGCGTGGTTTTAATTTTGCAGCCTGGCCTGAGCACTTCAAGCATTTCTTGCCAGTTTGTAGAAGACTAAGCAGAAACAGGGTTTTTTTCTGTGCAACTAATACAAGTGTGAACTAGATGAATCTGAAAAATCCTTTCAAGAATTTTCAGGAAGAGACAACAGGGTGTGAACCACAAGCAGGATTAACTCTAATGCAGAGAAAAAACAAAACCAGAACTCACTACCACTACATATATGCCTTAACAACATTTTTCCCACTGCAATCCCAACTCAGAGTAAGCAAGGTGCAATGCTAAAGGAGACTCTTAAGATTATAGGCTGCTGTACACCTATTTTTGGTATAACAAATAGCAACTGAATGTCCAGTCCTGCAGTACGCCACAATTTCAAGCCACAATACGTGAAGTGGGGAGATATGGCAAAAAGGGAGATGGTGCTAGGAACTATGATCGCAAAAGAAATAATAAATTTTCAGAAATTCTGTGAAGCTGTACAGCGTATAGGGAGGTATTTGCCATACTCAGCTAAGGATTATGGAATCATTGCTGTGTATTCTTACCATGTTACCTATATTCCCAGAAATATTTATACTTAAGGGATGCTAAAACTTTCCTACAGAGTTAAGATGATCATTCTTTGTACACTGAGTGTTGAAGGGGTCAGTAAACTTTTATTTAAAATAATGGTACCAAAATAAAACAATATATAAACGGACTGTTATACCAGTATGGGACAAAGTTCAATTTATAGAGCACAGCCTGATCAGTGATGTTTAGAAGAACAGCTTACAAGCATGCAATGTCTTAGATGTTTATTTGCTTTTTTATCATTCAAGAACGTGGGTGTAACTCTTTCCACAACTACAGCATTAAAACTTTCCATTACTAATTTCCTAACAGCTGTTTAGAAGTTGCTGGTGCTATATTGATTTGTATTTGATTTGAAGTTTTTTCCCTTAGCCTGCAATTCATTATTGAAAGCTTCCAATAACCAATAAAAGTAGGTATATCCTAAAACAAGATATACTGAATAAATAACTCTTTAAACATCAAAATATTATTTTTACTATAGCTGACTATGCCTTGTAGACTGGTTACCTGTAAGCGGTTTATTTATTCTTACAGAATTTGAAGTACAAATTATACCAACAGTATTTTTGCTGATTGAGGTGAATTAAATTTAAGACCTATGAAAACCTGTAGAAATTTCAGCATAATATGGCAAGGTCAAAAAAACTCTCAAATAATTAATCTGAGATTATTTCTTTTGTCTATTAACAAAATACCTCATCTCTGATCATGTTTGAATATTATTCATAAATAAGAAAGAGTGAAGCTAACACTTTGCAAATATATTACCTACAGGAGAGGGAACTGATCTTTAACTTGAGCTTTTCCTACTTTAGAGTAAATCCCAAAGATCCTTACACAGTCCATTACGGAAACAGAGAAAGCACATTAAAAGATGCAAAAAACCAATCAGAAAGCGCAAGACAGCCTCACTTAAATCTTATATGAACACAATGGCTCAGACAAGGGAGAAATGATGCAACCCTAGCATACTAACAATGTGAATAAATACCAGTTTAATACAATGGCTCACGAAAAATGTGAGATAACTAGAAGAGGTTGTTCAGAGAGTTTCATGTGTGCAAAAACAAAGGGTACCCCTAATTCTGCAATTTTTTTATGATGTCTATTTGACTGGTAGCAGCAGTATGTGAATAAATGTCTTATTTCATGATCCAGAAATAGACAGTAGGAAGGCGAATTTTCTTCTTCTTATAGCAGTATGATATTTTTCCTGCAAGTCTGATCATTAAACACTTGTATTTGTTTTCTACAATCCAACACCATAGATATTACCACGTTCTCAGCAAAAATACCATCAACTCAATCTTACCAGCTGGAATATAAGCCCCAAAAAGCAGTATTATAAATTCTGACTGCTGAATTTCTGGAGAGAGAGGTTAATCATCACTGCTAGTATTCTTACTGTCATTTGTTATACTCACTATGCTTGTCACCTATAGAGTCTTTAAAAGAACTTTTGAAAAACTCAATTAATTTGAACAAAGCTCTATGTCTACAAAATCCACAGCAGAGCAGTAGGGAAAGTGAGAAGCATCTGATAAAAGGAAAAAAATTAGTTTTAAATTCTGTAAATTAACTCTAGAATGATGGATGTGTCCTTAGTTTTCTTATTTCCAATTAAAAGAAGTTTCTAAAGTACTGTGCTGCATATAAAAAGATAAAATAGAATATTTAACGTGTTTACTAACTAATGTACGTCTATCACAAGGCCTATTTTAGTTTGTTTTCAAGTTTCTAGCACTAAGTTAACTGTTTTGAAAATGAAATAGCCACCTGTGATGCTCCATAACTGTTACCATTCCCAGGGAATTATTAATGGCAGACAACTGGAGCAGGGAGGCTTCTCTTTAAAAACTGATCTACTTTTCAGCCATAAGAAAGTTTCCCCATTCTCGTACTTTCATTTACAATTTTTGCAATATTTTTACAATTCATACAATTTTTTGAATGCCATCTCAGTGGGAGGTGGGGGGGTGTTTGTTTTCTTGTTTTTAAGGGCCAAACTCTTAAATTGTCAATCATTAAAGTAAAGAGATTTTTAGTGAATGAAGCAGAGGGTAAAGTGTTATGCACATTCACTCCTCTGCAGGTATTGCAGACACTATGAAGCAACGAGCAAGCAAGATTGATTTACCTTGGCAAGTGATTTGTATGGACTTACATGACTTACGGCAGCATTCTACAACGATTTATTACAAATAATAATAAAAAAATACAATATTTGGATGCTATTCTATCTCAAATTCAGGCCCAGTCAAAGGTTAAACCATGAATATAAAATTTTGTAGCTGACAGCACTTACTATTTTGAAAAAATATGTTACATTATGAGAATTCTGTTTGGTGAAACATTTTGAAGAGATTTCAGGATTTCACATGACCTCTTACAATTGCTATGAAAAAAATGCTCACTCACAAATGACTGTTAGACTGAAAAAATGTATATACTATATTCTGTTATATAGGATACATCATTGTAAGTCAGTCTTATACCTGTAGCAACTGAAGACATCAGATACGCTACTGCATACAAAACCAGAACACTAAGTATGGTAGTATCAGAGTAAGGCATTAGCTGAGCAATTTCAATTCTGAACGACTTTTTAGTAAAAACGTAGATAAAATTTTATTATTTGTAGATATTTTGCAGTTTCTTGTGAAATAAATTATCATTAGTATACTTTATTCTCAAGCATAAGACATCTTAACTGTTCATACAAAGCTGAACAGAGAATAGTTGCTCATCATCTGATTTCACTCATGCAGGGGGAACATCTGTAACCTAAACTGCTGCTTCAGTGACTTCTGGAAAATTTATCTTTTTTGCAGTTCTTTACTAATATAAGCTCCCTGAGCAGGAACAGAACTGAATAAGCAGCTGTGCATGGCACTCCCTTACCTGGGAAAGGTTTTAATCTTCATGGAAAAGGCCAGTTAAGTTATACAGTGGAATATGGGGAGTTGGGGTTTTTTTTGCTTAAGCAAGCTGGAAGTTATCTGACAAGTCAAGTCTCCCATGCAAGAGATCTAACACCCCAGAAAGGTGGAGAAAAAATATTAACATTTACTGAATATGGGGATAATTTAAGTTAGAACAGCTGTGATAGCTTTAATGACAACATAATTTCCTCAAAAATAAATGACTAGTGAAATGAGATTACCAAACATGAGGCAGCAGAGCTGAGACACTGAAGTTATTTTTCCAGAGATTACAGTTTCTAAATTATCTTCACTAGAGCTATGAAAATTACAGTACTAAATGCTTCATTAGAAACAAACAAACAAATGACATTTTCCTTGATGTACTGTACTACTTACAGGGGCTGAAAGAAAAAACATTGAAAAACAAATTATTATTTCTTTTAAGTGTTTTGAAAAAGACTAATTACTGGAAGCACCTATTACAAATTAAAACTCAAGACTGGTTATAAAGTGTAGGTTTTTGTTTTTTTAATAGAAGACAGCATTTAATAAAAGCATGCATTAATGACTTCTAACAAGCTTTAGCCAAGGAGGTTCAGCCACTCTGTGCCCACAACATCTCTCCCACATCCAGCTAATTTGCTATGCAACCAGCTCATTATGAAGTGAAACTGTGAAAGACACAGGAGGCAAACCAAACACACACACACTGGGATCTAAACGGGAAAAGGCAAAAATTCAAAAAGTAAAGTGAACTACTTCAAAACTATAGATCCTAACCCTGGGAGGCTGGAAATGCTCACACTGCTTGTCCTCTGCTCCTAAGTGACCTTATTTCCAGTCCCTACAGACACAATACACCAGAAAATTAGTCAATACAAAACACAAATCGAATTGATATGAACAATACTGAGAACATACCTACTAGATGATGAAGACTAGCATTATCTGGAAAACAAATCTTTCCTTCACTAACCATACACTCGGAAACTTCAAAGTGATAATTCACTGGTCCGCTTTGTGCTGAGCACTGATTGAACCTCATTTTATCCAAGAGACATGTAAAAATATAAGTTTTTCTACAAAGAAATTGGTGAGAACAAACCAAGAAAAATATGTGTTCAAGAAAGAAGGCAGATATTCTCACTACTTGTCATATGTGGTGTTTGGGAAAGCAGAAGGGGGGGGTTACAACTTCATCACACAAACATATGGAGCTTTACCAGGGCAAGCAGCAGATTTATCAAACCCTACTCAGAACCTAATAAAAATTTCTGTCCTTTCTCTCTGCATCTCCAGTTCTCCATTGTGAAGTATTTTCTGGTTTTAAAAGTAATTAAGTATTGGCATTTGGCATTAACTGAGAACTTTTAGGTCCTATGACTTTTTTTTTTGAGTTTAGTATGCTCTCTTTAAATTTCTGCGTGACTAGAACCTTGCCTGTACACCCTTACAAGAACATGAAGTCTAAACAGCTGTCAGAAAAATCAGGCTGATTCTGCACCCCTTACTTTGGAACTTTCTTTCTGAAGCTAGTCCAGGAAATTCAGTAAAGATAAATGCTACTCTGAGTCAATACAAGCACAATCAGATCACAGACCTGACCAAGAACAATGGTGCTATAAAGTTCTTGGAAGCCATCTGCAGCTTAGAAAGCTTTTTCAAAATAAAGCTTCAGTCAATTTAAAATAATTATAAATAGTAAAGCTCCCCTAAACACAGAAGAAACTTTCCTTTCAAACAGGACTCTATCTATCTATCTTGTTTGTTTCTCACTTTCCAAATCCTTCAGGTTTTTGCTTATATACTTATATATATTCCTGCCTTTGTAGTTTATTTCATACACTGTGCAGCAATACTGCCCTGGTGGCCTATTTCACTAACAGTTTAAGAGCCCGGTCTTCAAACTGCACAGTTTCAAGGTTATGTGATTCACAATGGTTATTGGAAAAGAAAGGGCAAGTCTAAGACATCACAGGGACTGCCCTCGAACAACAGGAGGGAGATATGAACTGATAAGGTGCAGTGTTATCTATAATTAATCCTTTGGAAGATGAACTACACCATTTCATTTTCCAGCCTGGTCATCAAGCATTCATCAGCCACTTCACTGTTTGAACTGTCCACAAACTTTCACACTCAGTACAATATTGAATACAGAAAATCAGCAACTGTCAGACATTGCTCTGGTGACTCAGTATGTCAAACACTGAAGGAGGAACCAAACCAGGAACTCTATTTTCTGTGAATAAAGACGTAAAAGATATCAATAGCATATATAACAGAATTACTTGTTTCAACAAAATGAAAAGTCATGTTTTTCAAGATCATGTGATTACAAGCAAACACTGCTCATATTCTTCAATAAAATGTGTCACTCATTTCTAAGACACGAAACACTGTAGGCTTTTCTCAATACCTGAGAAAAATCAGCTAAAATAGGTTAAAAAAAAAAAAAAAAAAAAAAATCGAAAAAGCTGGCACTACCTATCCTTTAAAACTGAATGCAAGCTTGTTTGGCACCATCACCTATTGACATGTTAAAAGCATAGGTACATAGTACTAGGTAACGGCAACTTCTGCACTTAAACATACAAAATGCAAAATCCCCTCCTGAAAGGGTGTACTGGAATTCTTACTGCAAGGAGGAAACACAACTTATGACTTCTTAGCTATTTCCACTGCAGTAATCCTTTGTGATGTTTCTTTAATCAATGTGTCTCTGTTACAATTAGCTTCTTGCTCTTTTAAATCTCTGATCACCCTTTTCTTTTTTGGAAGTTACAACACTCTATGGGAAACATCTGTAAGTAACTAAGAGAACTGCCGTCAGCTGTGACTACAGGATGGAAACCCCAGCCGCCTACAGCTAAAGCTCAAAATCCTACTTTAAGGTGTGCTCATACATAAGGAGGGTAGGCTTTTGACAACTCTGCCTAATAAACACAGGCCTGGCTGGCTCATAGTAAATAAATACACAGGAGTGACAAAACATCATGAGTGTGTCCTATTTTAGAAACTATGATTGTCAAAATATAGCAAGTTTTCTTTGATGTCTTTCCATAAACTTCACAATACCAAATTCTTAAATATCTATCATTAGTTAAGCTCCAAATTCATTATCAACAACTGGAAGACATTTAAAGCATACATGCAACTCCAGTAAGTAAATTCTATGTAAATTATCTTTTAATAGTAGATCTGCCACCCAAGCTTAAAGAGTAAGGAAGCATTTACCAAACATGGTTTAACAGATTTACTATTTTAACATAAATTTGATAAAGAATTTCTATATTTGTTACTAACACAATCAAATCCAATACAAAGATAAGCAATATTAAAGAGTGCAAAGCATGTACAAATTTTAAAGTGAAAAAGCATATTGTTAATGAAATTGTTTCCTCCATAAGGTAAAGTTTTTTTCTGGTTTTTTGGGGAGTTTTCCCCACTGGTATTATTGGAGACATTAAATACAAATTTGAGGTGGCAATGTAAAAGAAACTAATTATTCTCATTGCTATCACCACTACCATTCTGCAGAAACCTGAATGCTTAAAGCAAGCCTAAACCTCCCAAGCATACAAGCACGCAGTTGCATGCAGGGAACATGCAAATCCAACACCTACCTCCACTTTTCACCTTTGGAAAGAAATATAAGCAGGTAAAACAAACATCTTAAGGGTACTCGTCATTCAAACTGGAACAGGGAAACAAGTGTACATCACCTGCCAAAATGCCTGCCTCTAGCCTAATAATATTAATTACCTAAAAAAAGGCTTTTTGAAATTTAGAAGTCAAATTCAGCAATCCTGAGTCACTCAAAGGTAAAACAATTTACTTCTGCAACTGAACTCACTATATGAAGAGGAAACAACTATATTTCCATATTTTTGTACTTCACAATGTTTCTCCTTATGTACTAAAGCACTCTTTATTCCCACAGGGACTGACTCCATAGGCAAGGGTACCTGTAAAGTACAAACACTTCTTCTCACCTTGCAGCCAGGTGTTTTTAACTGATCTGCTGGTTAGGACACATCAGAAATAAAGTTGCACATTATGCAGCTTTCATGTTCTTAAATCAGTCTGGTCACTAGGAATTTCTCCTGTTAAAGCAAGGCATGATTTTTCCAAGGATTTCTTCCCACTGACAATTCTTTGAAATGGAATAGAAGAGAGCAGACAAAAAGAAAACCAGAAAGAGTCCTATCCTAACAAAACCTATCCAGAATTACAGTATAATACGCTCTCCTTAAAGATAGTTCCTTCTCAAGTAGCCTGTCAGACATCTGAATCAACAACTATATTCCAACTGCAACTGTCAGCATCAGATGCTTTATAAGAAAACATAAACCTCTCAGACTGTGCTGAAAGGGTAGAGAGAAAAATAGTTATATGGCCATTTGATTACTTACGTTGTTGTTGCGTGTTTCTACTGCTGGAAACTTCCTGACTATGAATTTGACAGCAGATTCCAGGTTTTTGTCAATAAGATAGGATGGTTTGGCTTTGGGGTCACCACATGCCTATAAAAAAATACAATACAAAATTAAGTAGAAACACAATCATCCATGTAAAGCTAACTGACAGTTGCAAATCTGAAGACAAACTAGAAAGATTCCTCTTTTTGTTTGTTTGGTTTTAGTGAGCAGGTGATAAAATGAAAGGCAAAGTGCAGGGACTGTCACAGCTGAAATATGCAATGGCAAACAGTACAGAGATGCTCTTCTACTGAAAAAGATGCATGGAAGTATCAAAGCAGTCAGTGCAGAACAGCAGTGAGGGAAAAAACTCAGTCCTAAAAGAAGGAGAAAAAAATGTTTCCTTTTAACACTGTTCCTGGTTTGAGGTAGTACTGTATTCATCTGGAGTTAAACTGTTAGAAAACTCAATCATGTCATCATCTGTGGAGGACAGTGCTGGGCACATTAAATGATTAAAGTACCCTTTGTGAAACAAAACTAAACACCCCACCACCAATCTGCATTTAATTTTTTTTCCAGTTGTTAACTGTAAGACAATTTTCCATCCTACAATCAAATCATGAATATTTGCCTAACATAGTCTATTTCCTTAAACTAGGAACTGAAGTTTTACTCCTGTTCTCTATTCCCACAGCAGCATAGGCTGAGCTTTAAAAGCAGTAACCAAAAAGTTTCGCTAAATTTTGATGTGAAATCACAACTAAGAGTTAGGTCTATTAAATAACTTACGTAGATGGATCAAACAGCTTCTGTGAACAAACACCTGAGGAAGCACCTACAGTGCATGCAGTCAGACACTACTTCTCTGCTACTCTGACTAGTGAGCCATGCGATACCATTTCATTTGGAGTAACATACTAAAAGCAGCATTACTTACATGACAAAATACGCGCCCAAATTATATTTCTCTCAAATATTCATTTAGTTTGATTTTCCTCAGAAGGCTTTGCAAAGGAGTTTCATATCTCATGCAAAGCTAAATTACATGCTAGGCGTTTCTACACAACAGAGTGAACTAGAATGACAGCTCATTTAAAAACTTTTCCACACTTATTTCTATGACCGAGTTGTGGACTGTAGAGACAGAAGTCATGGAGTATGAGACCGATTCTGAAAGCGGGCAAAGGGAAGGTGAAAAGCTTTGCAAACCTTCCAAACTTGTCCTTGCTGGGAAAGCAGTGTAATAAAAAGAGAGAAAAATTACATATAAACAAATTACTCAAATTCTAAAGTATTACATTTATGTGAACTAATACACTATTACCTACATCCAAGAGAACATTACGACCATCTGTTACTCTAGTCAGCACACCTTCTACTGGATGTTGATTATTCTAATACTCACAGACAACTTTACGCTTACTTATTAGAATTTTACTATTGTGCAAAGCACTGTGAATATACTGAGACATGTAACTACCAATAGTACTTCCAAACTAAGTTCAGGTAGAGAGGGAAAAAAGTTAAACATCACATGCAACTACAGGGGGAAAAGGGAGAGAAACTCAGTGAAGTTTTACATACCTGAAAAAGAAACGGTAGCCAAGGAAAAAAAAAAAAAAACAAGTCATTATTGAAAGTTTCTAAAACACCTACCAGTAGTACATGACCATCATGATGTATACTCATGTACTATTCTAATATCAGAACGCTCATATTTGATAGATTTCCCACAAGGTACTAAACTTTTTTACAGTATCGTATCTATAATACAAATGGATTTTATAATAAAAATAAATTCAGCAACATCCACAGTATGTTAGATATTATATTGTTGTTTCAATATCCTTAGAGCAGCAAACCACACATGCCAAAAAAGAGCTATTCTGTGCACACCTTAAAGTCTATACAATTTCAAAAGTACAAACTACACTGTAAATAGGCATTAAATATTAAACATAGAGCTTCAAATTTATGAAGTTTTAATTAACTCTGTGTCATGGGTGTTAGTGCCTTTGTCAAATTATTTTGATTTGTTGTTCTTGCCGCAAAACATGTAACTTTCTCTACTAAAAGGATTACTAAGAAAACAGCTTAACAGACACATATTTGTGCCCTGTGTACTGTTAATGCCCTGTTAAATTCCAATATGGTTGCTGTTATATAGGAGACAAGAAATTTGCCACTGTTGACTTCATAAATTTTTCAGCCTGAATTCAAACACTTCTTCCACATATACTCCTTATTTTTCCTAGAAACAAATGTATTCCTTCCTATAAATAAGCTCTCCAAAATGTTTACTAAAACTTATGTTCTACCCAAGCCCTTACACACACATTCACAAGGAAACAGAGATCTGAAAACATCAACATGCACATCCTCCTGTGGCTTCAGGAACCCAGCCCCAGAAAAGATGAGTGTTTTAGCCTCAGTCTAACTGGCAATCCTCTCAATATATGTGAATATGCCTCTTCTTTGCTTCTTCCCATCGTTTGTTAGCTGACATCATACTTGAAGCAACTGTAACTCTTCCTACTAATAACTACACTAGATTGATTGATAAATAAGAAAATTCCTACAAGATGTTAGAAGTATCCCTCACATACACCAAAATTCCAGCTTCTAGAAAGCTGAACAAGCCTACCTAGATAGAATGAATTGAAAGAGGACAATAGATGTCACTGAACAACAGAGCCAATGCTTTTTCCTTCACTCTCCCATGTTCCACAGCAGCTCAGCTCCTTTCTAAGAACTGGTATTAACAGATTACTAGCTGTTGTTGCATCAATACAGTTTTCATCCATACAGTTACCCGCATTCAGCTTCACAGGTAAAACAGTCTCCGTAAGTTAAATCTCTCCCAAAATGAACAGACCTCAAACTCTCCATAGTTTACTCTATAAAGCATAAAAGAATGAACATACAAACCCCAATCCTAGCACTTTTGCACAAGCATGAAAGTGTGATAAGACAAATAAACTGAATTTTACTCTAAAAAGAACAAAGACACTGAGGGCAATAGTCTTAGAATGTAGATAAGAAATATAGTTTTTGCTTTTAATAGTTGTATTAATCAATACAAAATCCTTTGTGAGTACGGTAATGGGTAGGAACATTGTGGTAGAACATACAAAGGCCATTTGCCCATATACAGCTCTCCAGTACTCACACAGAATTCTGAGCACCAGCCAAAATCAGTAGTCCTTTCTCAGCCTCAGATACCACTTTTTTCCCCCCATGTGGGTTGCAATAACCATTCCTCAATTCATTTCTCATTAGGAAAAACCCCACAACTCAGAATTACTACAATTTTGAGCATTAAAAATAAATTCACAAATTAAAAATGTTTTTCCGAGCACAGCATTCACAGAATACAGGTCTGAAGCTGCGGGATTCCAGCTGCTTCAGCCCCAAAATATTATACTGAAAGAATCTCCCAGCAGTCAATTCAGAATGCCTTTGTATATTACTAAAGAGCTGACAAGCAGCTCTGCTGAAAAAGATCATACAAAGCTACAGTTAGAAACTAATCTACATAATTAAAAAAAAATTCAATGGACTCAGATGCTGGATTTCCTTCAAGTTACACACCATTTCTTTCCACAGATCTTTAGAATGGTACCCTGCTATGATAAGCTCTCAACTAAGTAGAGTCACTCTGTGCACCATTCTGTGCAACTACCAACAACAATAATATGATTTCTTTAGCTAAGAAGTTCACTACTCACAATACTCATTTGCTATCATATGCACAGTTATCAAGCTTCAGAGAGATCAGACTACATTCACTGTTTCCACATGGTCCACTAGGCCATATGTTTTGAATTAAAGCAGCATACCTACCACAGTGAGGTAAATAATTGGATTATTATTAAAGTAAATTCAGATTCTCTTCCTCACTTGATGCTATTAGGTTCTTCTACACTAATTTCACTTTGAAAATTAAGAATACTATATATCTATACTTTCTATGTTGTACTCATTCACAAGCAGCCAACAAGAAAACAGTAAACTACAAAAATCTGCTTAAGGCCTACATCTAAGGTAAGTAGCCTCTAAAGAGGAAAAAAGAATCTAGTTCAACTGCCTTTGGCCCAGAATACACCAACATTAATATACAGCAAAGAGACCTTTTGCCCCAGTGCTGTTAGAGCTGTCACTGCAAAAATCTAAGCTTAACATTTTAATTCCTACTTGAGGGCAGAGGATGTTGAAGGAGAAGGAAAAAAGCATGCAACAAAATTACTATATAAGTGCAGCTGAAGTGGCATGAATAAAAGGAAGTTTACATTCAGGTACAATAACTGTCAATGCCCCAAATTTGCATTTAAAACCCCTGAACTTCACTCATGCCTCAACATCAAACTGTTATGTGACCTTGAATAAGGACACTGGGAAGTATCACCTATATTACATGGCTTAGGATGGTAAAAAAATAAAGCCTAAATATACAATGTATTATGGAAAGACCTATTATATATTTTCTTTTGTTGTTGCTAAACCAAACCTATTCCAAATTAGCAGCAGGGCTGTCTCCCAGTGAAAGAGAAACAGGGCCATTTGAATTAAAAATTTTGTATTTTCATCCTCCAAACCTCCTACATCAGCAGATTATCATAAACCATACTTTGCAGCAATTTAATGTGTTTATTACTTCAAGAGATCTTGATTTACTGTTACTACAGAGTTGAGATAAAACACTGCTAAGCGTAGTTCGACTTGACTGTGACAACATGCACTGAAATAATCCCAGTCAACAGATCACCTTTAAGTTTCATTTACAAATGAATCTGCACTAAAAAACTCCGTGAATTTAACAAGGAAATTGATAGAATTTCAATGACAATAAAAACTATGCCATCCCCCGAGTTAGTAACTTGGATTAGTAAATAGAAATACTTTTAGAATGTCTCACATTCAAAAACAGGAAAAGCTCCTGTATGTCCCATTTACAGTTTACTATAGCACTTTCTCTTGATATACTAGAAAGGCAAGCACAGTAAAACTGTTCTTCTTCCCTTGTAAGAGCTGCTGGCATTAAAGACTTCATGCTAAGATATATCTCTAAGTTTGCATGCCTGGTTTCCAGCTGTGCAGTCTGTAAATTATACTAAATATAAAAGTCAAAGAAGCATTCAAAGAGACATTTTTGCCATTAATTATATTTTTGTAAGATAAAACCTATTATATACTCCTTGTTTCTGCCATGCATTTAAAACAATTAAGATTAGCTGTTAAAAAATTAACTCACAATCTCTAATTCTGAAAAAGCAAAACTACTGAGAAGGAAAGAGAGGTGAACAAACAATGAAGAGCTGCTTTGAATAGTGGTTCACACTACATTTGCTTTAATATCTCTGATTAAGCCTACCACAACTGCTAGCCTGTATTTTAGGCTGTGGAAGCCTAAGTTCATTATTAAACAGGCTGGTCCCAGATAAGTTTTGTGAATAAAGCCTTGTCCCTCTTAAAGTCTATCCAATATGAATTAGTTGGTCACACATGGACAAATTATTAGAGTATAGTTTAATACTTTTGATGGCTAAAATTTAACTGTACTACACCAGCATCGCTAGGGTGACCTTATACGAAGTAAATTACATTACTTATGCTTGCTGTTACAGAAATGATACTTGATAAAAGGTAAACTTGTATCTTGATACAAATTATGCTAATAGTTCAACCAAGATCTAGAAGCACAAGAAAGTTTCTACATAACTACTTTATGAAGAGTCTCTAAAGGTCTCGGACATATCCAAAATACGGCACAAAATTATTAGAAATTTAACAGCTGTTGCACTTTTTATTTACTGCAGTTCAAAACTTGAAAGATAATGTAGCTTCATATCAATTCAAAATTACAATTAAAGGTGTTACAGTCAGTCCACTGTTTCCTAGATCCAAGGAAGACATCTTCCCTGTGTTTACTCATTTTTCACTGTGTGTTGAACCCCAAGCATATACCTTACTTTAAATCCTAGTCTATCACTACTCAGAAATTCAACCAAGTAAAATGTAAATTCATGTGAAATCAGAAGAAAAGGCTAGAAAGGACCTCAAGAAATTGCCTACCTACCTCTCCTGTTCCAAGGCAGGATCAACTGTATCTGTGTTGCTCCTGGGACAGGTCTGCCAAATCTTTACTTACAGGTCTCAAATAGACTACATTCAAAAACATTCTCACAGTCTTTTCCAATATAAAATTCCGTTTTCCAACATTTAATTTAATTCATCACTTCTTGATCTCTGGTGGTCATACTGGATGGCACAAACTACTCATCTCTATGCAGCGGTTCCTAAATATTTACAAATTTGTATCACTTATAAGCCAACTTGAAAAAACATTCCCATTTTTTTAATGGGTGCAATTTTCTGCACCACCTGTCCTTATTATTCTGCTCTGAACTTTCTCCATTTTGTTCACATCTTCCTTGAAAGAGTGGTCAACCAGATATGTTTTCAATGAATCTCAGTGAAGGAGATGTAGAGCAAAAGGATTACTTACTTGTTCTTAAGTTTATCTTGCTCAAACATTTATATAATCTCATGTCATCCTTGATTTTTTGCAGTGAAACTTACCTGGCTCTTGTTTGCCCTGGGATGTCCCTAACCTTTTGCAGCTATTTTCTCCAGATTTGATATCTCATTACTTCTTATTTTGTCCTTTAAATTCCACTAAGCACAAAACAGTTTACAATCAGACTTGCTCAGCCACCTCCAAGTCTCTTAGACCATACCTATGATTTCTAAGCTCAAGCTGAATTTCAATTAGATTCTGTAGCTTGTCCCAGTTCTCTATGTGTAAATTCATTAAGCACACTGTAGCCATCATCTAGGTTGTTGAAGCAAAGAATGACTGGAACCAGAGGTAACACACACCTCAACAAGACCCTGTTGATCCCCATCTGACAACGAGATCTTCACAATCATTCCCTAATATGGTGATCCATCTGCTTTCATCATCACAACTTCATCCAGACTGTACTTCCTTAGATTGTTCATAAGAACAATCAGATGAGGTCATGTCAGCAGCCTTGCTAAGGTCAACATGTAAAGTATCTTCTAAGCTGTCCATACTGGAGTGACCCATCACCTTGTCAATGAATGAAATATTCTGGGTTTGACACTATCTGTACAGTGATAAATTCACATTGTCCTCTTGTGTTTGTAGCACCTGTTTAAGCACTTGGTTCTATTAATCAAATATGGGGCAGGTGAAATGCAAAGGATAAAAAAAATTAAGAGAAGTTTCACTGCCACAAAACTTTTCCTCAATGTAGTTTATAAAATAACATCTTAATAAAAAGAAGCAAGGCAATGGGAAAGCCTTGTCTATTCTGAACCTCAAATGGGAACCGTTATTACTTTTTAGGTGTATCTCCTCTGCACACAACTTTAAAATCTCTTGCAACTAAAACTGGATTTGGTTTTGTGTTAACAGAAAATGAACAGTGATTGTGGGGGGCAAGGTAACTTTTATTTGTAAGCCAAGAAACAAGGCAAGATAATTCTGGGCATCTACTCTTGACACAACAGGAAAAATTCACCCTGTATATTTTAGAAGATATCAATGGACATTTTTAGCTTATTAGAAAGTCCTTCTCTTTACAAATTTAATTGCTTCTCTGAGTGAAGAAAAAAAAGTATGATATGATATCACCAGTTAGTGTTTGCTTCCTGAGCAAAGGAATTTTTTTTTAATTGCCAGCACTGTGAGTTTGTTTGGGGCTTCCTCCTCTGCTTATCAATAAGACAGTATTATAAGCCATTACTCCAAGATCACAGACACAAACATATTTTAACCTTTAAAGAACTGCTGACATTTATGGAAGCAATACTGCCCCACCCTGAGGCACTTCCCAGTGGCCTGAAGACATTACCTGACATTATCTGTTCAACAGCAACCTTACAATTCAAAACTAAATTATTGGTGAGCTTTTCCTCTCAGCTCAAAGGTCTGCACTCCAGCACAGAGCTCTATGTCTAAAGGGTGATCTAATCCTACGCCATTCCAAACTCCAGAGCTCTGCAGATTAGAAATTTCCCATCGTCTTCCAGTCACCTAAAATACTTCCCACTGTTTCCTGAAGAACCACTCAAGTGCCTGAGCAAAACTGTACATTTTATTGACTGATTCTATTAATAAAACAATCAACTAGCTTTTACAACTTTTAAATTTAAAATAGTAACATCCTCAATATAGGTAAAAATCCAGTATTTTCACTATTACATCTTTAAAGAAAATATAAAGTCAGCTAAAGCATCTGCAAACAGTTATTAAGTTCCTTATCTGCAACTTCAGTTTGGTTATGCAGTTCACATCTAAGAATTGGTTTAGGATTCTCATTTTTCAGATACTATGTAATCAAGCTGGGAAACTTGAATTTTTCTTGTTAATGACATTTAAAAAACATCTTGTGAACAAACGTAAAACCTATGCTATGAAGAACAAGAGAACACTGCTAGCAAAGCAATTCATGCTAAATAACAGACTTATCATGTTTGTTTAACATATACTCCAAATAATTCAAAACCTTAACTTTCATCCCTAGCAGTTCTGTTGACTGTAGTACTACTTCAACACTCACCAAAATCACACCCCCTTGATTTGCTCTGGCTAATTCTCTACTTCAGGTATTTCAAGATAAAATCTCTTACTATAAACACATCCCGGTATCCAAGGGCTTTATAAACAAACAAAAGGCCCACAAAAAAGATTATTCTCTGCTGCCACCACTCTCAAACAAAACAGTTAACAGTAATGGCAGCATTTACACAAAGCTTACCAACACAAGACTCAGTCTGCTCTGGAAGGTAACCATGAAATCCAAGCCTCACCTGAGCTGAGGATGGCATGAAAAGCCCTGCTGTCTTTGATTTATAGAGGTGCAGTTGTAGGCAAGTAATGACAAAAGTTACAGGGTAGACAATAACCTAGATAACCATGGATAAATTCTTAAAAAACAGAAGGAACAAACCAAGAGAGAAACCACAAAGGTAAGAGTTCCAAGTTCAGTACTAATACTGGTCC
Source organism: Callaeas wilsoni (assembly GCA_013398955.1). Lineage (NCBI taxonomy): Eukaryota > Metazoa > Chordata > Aves > Passeriformes > Callaeidae > Callaeas > Callaeas wilsoni. Next base: position 9,793 of record VWPU01010139.1, on the reverse strand, counting down.
CAATGCAAAAGACAGCTGAAAACAGCAAGCAAAGAGCCATCCTTCAAAATAACAACAGCAACAAAAAAGTCCACCTCCTTACAGAGTGGAAATATAAGTTCTGTCTCATCATCTACCATTATCTTAGTAACTTCACTTTTACTAATTTCCATGTCACTCTTAGAGGCAAAAAAAAACATACAGTCAGATACTCTGTCATAAAAACAACAAACTTTTAACTGTTTCAAAAGACAACAGTGGCACAGAAGGTCAGTAAGTAGGAAACTACGAGCAATTATCAGCTATAAGCATGACAGCAACAAAACTGAAATTTGTATAGGAAGATGAAGTATAAAGAACCTATGTCTCTAACTGCTTTAAACAACTTCTGTGATTCTTTGGGAAGTAAAATTTTCCTGCTGTGTTTCTAAGAGTTGAGAAAATTCTCAATCCTTGAAAATCTGTACTCTCTAGACAGCATCTACAGCAATCTCTACTGCTGCTACATACACTTCAGCCTCTCACTTCCTCTTTTTAAAAAAAGGCTTAACCATTTCCTTTAACCGCAAACCCACATATTGTGTGGTTATCTAGTAGCTTGCGTTTCGGTATCATCTTCAACAGAGGTAGCTGTCAGAGAATCTTAAACAGCAGTTTTTGGAATTGACAGCTTACAGAGAGGGAAAAAAAAGAAATAAACAAAACTAAAGTGTTCCAAGCAGTTAGCGATGCTGCAGCTGGGCTGAAGAGAGACTCACAATAAAATACGATAATCCATCCCTAGACTTCTGGGCTCACCATCTGAGCTAGCCAGTTCCCCCTGTCAAGCAGTACTGACTGCAGCTGAAGAAAACTACTATTTGAATCACAAATCACTACATGAATACATAAGAGTTGTGCCTGGAACATCTCCATATTTGCAATCTATGACACAATACTCAAACCACTTGGTCATGCCTACTCTCTGTCTGTATGCAAGACCTAGCAATTTTGGACTCGGTTCTTGGCATTTGCAGCAAAAAGTGGCATCACCCCCAGTGCTGGTGCTCCCTTACAGAGCAGGTAGACCCTACAGGTCTGTCCACCTGCATCACTTCCTAGACATGAATAATAGCAGAGCCTAACACCATTATGGGCCAACACGCTCAGGACTCTGCCATCCAAACGTGCCAAGTAGAAACACATCTGCAGGGACTGGACCATTTAACAGGAGTAAATGTCCCTGTACGAGAACATTGGAAATGAAAACAGAGCCCGGACTCACTCTGGCTAAGGCAGAGCTATCAAGACAAGGTTTAATTTCTCAAGTCCTGTTTCCTGCCCTGCAAAGCAGGGCCATGCTCAGGAGAAATTCCCCTTGCTCATTTTTCATCTGGGATATTGCTCTCAAAGGGCAACAAGCACACACACAGACAACTTCCTCATTTTGATGGTTCTCCCCATAAATTGTGAATTTCTGTTTGTTAAAAGTGTAATTATATTGTTACCATTATTAAACTTAAGTGATTTTCCAAATGGACAAAACTACAGACTAAAAGGAACCTTTCAGAAAGACAGAAACTTGCAATCATCTACTCAGAATGCTTTATTTATGTCAGTGAAGATTTGCAGAAACACTCAAGTGCACATCAAATAGTGAAATGGCTTTGGATGAACACTGACTTTTAAATACTTCAATGACTTGGTTTGTTGGTTTTTTTCCCCTGAAAAAACACCTTAATTAAAATTAAAATTGCACTTGGTACTCCCTACTTCTTCTGGTCTCCCATATGAGCAAAAAACTTTGACAAAACACATCTTTTACCTCAGATCAGTCAGGCACGGTCACTCCTGACAGAAATCTGGATCCAGAAGTCACAGGACCAAGTAAACACCTAAAACTCTCAAACTCCCTTTGCCATTGCAGCTGAACCCAGCATAGGAACAGCACTGAAATTTTAATGTGCTGAACCTACAAAGCTGTACTCGCTGCTTGAAGGTAATAACTAGCATTTTCTTTGAAATAAGAAAAATCTCTCAAATAACTGTGTTCAAGGCAAAGCAATAAAATCCTAACTAGTATTTGTTACTGGAAGTGGGTTGAGAGGCCATATACGTTCAGACGATATATCACTCATTAAGAAAACGAAGCTGGGAAGGATACAAGCACCCAGTGGAGGGGTTGGAACTAGATCTTCAAGGTCGCCTTCCAACTCAAATCATTTTATGATTCTATGGCCATGAATTACATTCCTTCCTACAGGAAAGCACAACGATTATCTCCAGAAGAGAAATTAACCGAGCACGAAGGCGTGACCCATCCTTCTCTCAACACCCAAACCTACAGCTTCCTGCACTGCCGAGCCACCTCACCCAGGCCAACACCGATCCACTTCCTTCGGAAGCCGGGCAGCTGCTCCAGCACCCTTGGCAGCTCCAAACACCCTCTCCATCTCACGCCGAGAGCTGCTAAGCAACTGCGCGCCTCGAACTTATCGAAATTAAACTTACTAATTTTACCCCAAACCTCTTTTTCCGTTCGGTAGCGACAGGTTTTAGCGTGGGAAAAGCCCCGCGGCGCTGCCCACTCGCAGCTCGTGTGAGTCACGCACGGCAGCAGGGCGGCAGCGGCTCCGGGGGCCGCGCCAGGACCGGGCCCCGCTCCTGCGGGCGCCGCGAGAATCAGCCCGGCCTCCTCCATTCCTTCATCCTTCTCTCCTGGCATCGATGCGGCGGCCGCACGAAAGGCCCGGCTCTCCCTTCCCGGGCCGGGCAGTGGCGGCGCGGCTCCCGCCCAGCCTCCCGGGCCCCACCGCTAGGCCGCAGCGCAGCCGACACAGCCGCAAGCCCAGTGGAGCGTCGGCCCGAGCAGCGGTGGGGATCGCGCCAGGGCGGTTCCCCGTTCACCCCCCTCTCCGCCGGGGCCCCCCGCACCTTCTTGATGTTGTAGAGCCGGGTGAGCATGCCGACGCCGCGGTCGTTAAGGATGGTGAGCTTCTCCGCCAGCTTCTGCTGGCTCGGCTGCAGAACGGACCGCGACATCCTGGTCCTCCACTGCCCCCACCGCCGTTCACAGCCCCGCGGCCGCCAGCCTGGCCCGGCCAAGCGCTCCCTCTCCGCCTGGCCCGGCGCTCGGTGCCTCCGCGGGGCGTGGGCACAGGTCACGTGGGGCCGCGCTCGGGCTCCCCCGGCGGGCGGGCGGCGGAAGCGCCCCGCGCTGGGTGCTGCGTGCTCCCCGCAGGTTTGGGGGCGGGGAGGGGTGTGTGAGGGGGGCTTCGGGAGAACCCCAAGGTATGCTTCGAAACGGTGAAGAACGTCCATTTTTCTTCAAGGTTTATACCGAATAAAGTTATGGATGCCCCATCCCTGGAGGTGTTGGCTGGATGGAGCTTTGAGCAACCTGGTCTACTGGAAGCTGTCCCTGTCCCTGGCAGGGAGTTGGAACGAGATCGTCTTTATAGTCTCTTCCAAAGCAAACCATTCTGTGAGTCTATGAAAGCCCCATTGTTTTACTTAAAACTTCATTTTTATTTAATCAACTCCATTTTTTAACTTTAACAATGAAAGTCCTACACTTTGGCCACAACTCCATGCAGCTGTACAGACTGGGGGCATAGTGGCTGGAAATCTGCTCAGTGGAAAAGGCCCTGGGGGTGCTGGTCAACAGCAGCTGAACCTGAACCAGCATGTGGTGAACCTGAGCCAGACCACGTGAACAAAAAGTCCAATAGCACCTGGCCTGTGTCAGAAATAGTGTGGCCAGCAGGACCAGGGAAGTTGACGTGCCTCTGTACTTGGTACTAGTGAGGTCACATCTCAAGTGCTGTGTCCAGTTCTGGGTCTCTCAGCTCAGGAAAGATATTGAGGTGCTGAAACTTGTCCAGAGAAGGGCAAGGAAGCTGGTGAAGGGTCTGGAGCTCATGTTACTACAAGGAGCAGCTGAGGGAGCTGCAGTTGTTTAGTCTGGAGAAGAGGCTCCAGGAGGACCCGAACGCTCTCTAGAACTCCTTCACAAGAGGGTGGAGTGAGGTGGGGGCCAATCTCTTCTGCCATGTCAGTGAGAGGACAAGAGGAAATGGCCTTAAGCTGAAACAGGGGATGTTCAGATGAGACATTAGAAAACTTTTTTTCACTGTTTGGGTGGTCGGCCATTGGAATTGGTTGTTCAGGGTGGAGTCACCACCTCTGGAGGTGTTTAAGAGGCATTTGGATCTGGCACTGGGTGATGTGGTTTAGGAGTTACAGTGGCAGTGCTGGATTGACAGTTGGACTGGAGTGGGGCCCCTCCGCCCCACTCATGAGGCTGTCACCATTCCCCTGAGTTGTTGCTTTAGACCAATGTACAGCAGATTCAGAGAAACATCATATCACCAACTAGATGAGTCACATCGCTGCTATTTTTTTTCACTTGAAGCCACAGGACTTAAAAGCATATATTTTTAAGGAATGGTGAGGTTTCTATGCCGTGAATGTCAACAACAGACCTCCAGGAGACCATCCCTTATTGCAACATCTTAGGGAGACGATTGCAGCGCTGAGAGGCCAGCACAACCAGCTGGGATGCAGGGATCCCAGTTTAGGGAATGGGAGACAGGCTTAAGAATTAACCTTCTAATCTCACTTTTTTTTATAATGGCACCACCATCTGTGCCTTTTTTGCATATTAATACTTCTATTTAATTTTCAGTTCACATTTTTGCATTAGAAATCAGAATCAGACAGTCTCTTTCAGAGATTTTAAACTAATCTATTTTAGAAAGCATAGAAATGAATGTGAGGAGCCTGATTGTAGTTAAATTGTTACTGACCTCTCTCTTCACTTCAGCAATTACAAGACAAATTCTGATTCAGAATAAAACCAGGAAGCAAGAACTTAGAGTTCCAATCTGAAGTCTGCTATCGACTCATTCCTTGGCCTTCATGAGATGATTTTATTTCTTAGCTTTGTGTCTAAGAGTCAGGAGGAGTACCTAGCAACAATGTTGTCATGATTAATTAGGTTAGACCTGTTAGACCTGACTTTTCATTAGTGGAGTCTATGGAAAACATCAGAAATATTCAAATCACTGTTTAAATTTATAAAGCATAAAATGCTATGTGATTTAACATGATTTAATTAATAATATCTATAGTAATATTTTACACAAAGCATCTTCCTTCCATTATAAATCATTTTTTAAAGTATCAAGTGTAATATTTCTAGTTGAAACAAAGATGTTTCTCATGTAGTTGCACTGCAAAATAAGAATCATAGAATGGTTTGGGTTGGACGGGACCTTAAAGATCATCTTGTTCCAAACCCCTTCCATGGGCAGGGACACCTTCCACTAGACCAGGAACTCTGTTCAGCCTGGCCTTGAACATTTCCAGGGGTGGGGAATCCACAGCCTCTCTGAACAGCCTGTTCCAGTGCCTCACCACTTTCACAGTAAAGAATTTCCCTCTAATATCTGATCTAAACTTACCCTCCTTCAGCTTAAAGCCATTTAAGAACAAATACTACTACTTTTTTGGTTCCTCACCTACACACCTACAGCTAACACAAAAGCATCCCATTTTTAATTTCATATTCAATTATTTTTTAGCCATATTAGATGTTCTGAACGTTTCAAACAGTAACAATCACAGAATTTGTAATTTATATATAGCCAAGCAAGTAAAATAATGTCACCAAGCCAATTCATCATGAGTATTTGTGTGTTGTATTGAAACATCTATGATCTAACATCCTAATGTTTCTTCCTCTAGAATTAGTAGAAAAACTACAGATCACACTGGAGTCTGAGCTACTTGGTTTGATAAGGCTTGTGCTTAACAGAGTTCACTGGAAAACTCTCAAACTTTCTGTAACTAGTTACATAGTTTTTACTGTGAGACCTCTCCATGCTACACAGGTCACAGGCTAAGGCACAGAAGGGAAACATTACTGACTCTCCCCTTTGTAGTAGAATCCTGTTTTTAAAATCTCACATTATTCAGCAGCCTGTTTACATGATCCTATTTTAAGGAGCACCTTGAGTTACTATAGGTTTTTTGATGTAGATAGTGCCAGGTTAGCTGCATTTCTTGAAAACATACAGAATACTGGAATACGGAAAGGATCAGTATCAGTAAAAAGAATTTCCAACACATGGAATTTTTAATACTATGCGGTCATACAGACCTAATACTAAATAGATGGTCTGAATTATTACTGTAACGTGGTTACACACATACTTTTAACAATGCTCTTTGTCAATGTCAATGTGTGTACTTAAGCACGCCACAGTTTTGTCACCAATTTTAATGGCAACAATGTTAAGCCCATGTTGCCATACCACTTTTGCTGCAACTTTACATTATGTAGAAACTTCAGGAAACAGGTAGATTTTCTAGCAGGAAAATTTACTGCATATTAGATTATAAAAATGTCTGCACCTCATAATCTGCGTTCACCAATCTAGCAGCAAGCATAACAATAACATGGAAATACAAGTTTTGTGAGTAACAGCACGGCTCTTACAGGTGTGGCAAAATTAAATAAACAAGAGAGTAAGGCTAAGAATTATTTTTAAAACACACAACTTCTACTTGCTCAATGATTTATTAATGATTAAGATTTAAACAGCTTTCTATATTTATTCTGAAAGTACAAATTTAGGGCACGTTTGAAACAGCACTTCCAATTTGGATCAAGCTCAGCTCTGGTCCTTTTAAAGTCAAGTGTCTGTTCAGTACAGAGTTTAATTTGCTAATCACTATGGGGCTTTCAGACAGTAATGAAAATCATAAAATTATTTGGGTTGGAAGGGACCTTAAAGATCATCTCGTTCCAAACCCCTGCCATGGGCAGGAAACATCTTCTGCTAGACAAGGTTGCTCAGAGCTCCATCCAGACTGGCCTTGAACACTCTAGGGAGGGGGCATCCACAACTTCTTTGGGCAGCCTGTTCCAGTGCCTCACCACCCTCACACAACAGAATTTCTTACGTATCTAATCTAAATTTCCTTTATTTCAGTTTGAACTCATTCCCTCCTGTCCTATCACTACAGTTCCTGAGGCAGAGTCCTTCTCCAGCTTCCCTGTAGACCCTTCAGATACTGGAAGGCTGCTACCTGGTCTCTGTGCAACCTTCTCTTCTCCAGGCTGAACAGTACACAGGGATTTATACTTTTCTAGCACTGCTAATTTAAAAAGCATAGTGGGCAACTTACTACTGCAGAGTAGGCTATGTTGCCACCTAAGTCTTTGCTACACTTATAACTTACATCTCTGTAGTAGTGTTCATACTTTTTTTCCTTTCCTGTCTGTTTTTCCTTAGTTTAACTTCTGGCTTGGATTTTCATGTGAAATGGCCATGTGCTGGCCAGGATTTTCAATGAAATGGCAGTCATCAACTGCATTGATGACTCCATGAGCAATCTAGCACAGCCTACAGCATGACTTCTTTTCCTTTGGTCAACAGAAGTCAAGAAAAAATTTTTACAGACTTGTCTTGTTCAATATTTCCTTTTCAGGTAGAAATAATTCAAAGCAGGAAGACAAAATGTAATTTTAACAGACCAGAATTTTAAAATGGTCACCATAACCCCAATTATTTGTGTCATGTCTTAGTATTTATTTGTTAATAATACGTATTTATTACATTATTGAACTTGCATGTAAAGGCACACGAGCTGAATAATTTACCATACAAAGGCTATAATATTGTTGAGAGACCCTAAAAACATAGTAAGTAGCATTGAAAAACACAATTGCCTTTATCAGACAGACTTTTAATCTTATGCTAAGAAGCAACAGGTTCAAAAGACCTATCATCCTCACTAAACCAAGCTGACAGATTCATTACATTTCAATCTATAATTTTCTTGATGATTCCAAACATTTTTCACTATTTAATCCATCATAAAGCCAGCATGACTGCAATTTACCATGTTCTCCTCTTTCCCTCCTTTAAAGGTATTTGGGCATTATTTTAATCTATTCTTCCATTAACATGCAAGCTCATACATGTGCCAGGTCCCTGTTCAATTATGTGTGTGTCTCAGCATCCTTCTAGCTGAGGTTGTATATGAACGCAGCAGTTGCTCAGAGATACCAGACCTTTGAACTTCAAAAAACGTGAATGTGGAAGACAGAGGACATAAAAGAGGTGTGCAAAGTCATTTTGAAACAGATGATGAATACCATAGCAGGTATTCTTTCACAAAGTGCAGACACCTGCCAGTTTCAGAATGCACGAGCACTCCTGCTCATACTGGAAGGAAAAGTACGACAACTCTGCTCCAGGACTACTAGCCCAACACTATGTAAATGAGTATCAATCAGTAGAGAAGCAGGTTGTTACCAAGATTTGAGAGCCAGGTTTCTCCATGTGTCCCAGGTCCATGACTTATGATGCTTAACTGGCTAATCAAATGTCAGCCTGCTGGCTATAGAAGATTGAGACTGCAAGAAGAAATTTGCATGTGAGTTACCAGCATGGCTAAACAGAATGAGCTTAGAGGTCATTGGTGGGCTAAGATTTGGCCTGTTGCAGCCTGAGGCACTGCTTAGTTTTAGAGCAGAAGAGGAATCAGGATCCAATTGTTTAGTTTCAGTGTTAGAATTACAATTAACTCCTGCAGAAACCATTGAGAAAATGGATTAGACTTTTCCCACTGGCTATGAAACAAAGTTTAGGAGGGCTGTCAGAATGACCTACACAACTAAATTAAGTTCTTGAACTGATACAGTTGTAGACTTTAAATTAGCTTTCTAAGCAGGTATTACATCACCAACTTTAAAAATCTCCTGGCAAATATTGAAATTAGGAAGGGCACTGGATTAGGAGTCCACCTAGATTAAAAATGACATTATATTCGCAGTTTCCCTACAGGCTGAAGAGTCAAGAATACCCAATGGTGATCTCCAAGATGTCTATGAGGCTACTAAATATAGACAGAATGCTTAATGGCCTTCAAATCTTTATCACAAAGATGAGCTAGCCTATGCCAACTGCCCAACTGACCAGAATAAACCACAAGTACTCGGTTTGCAAAGAACAATCTCTGACTTCTTTGAAACTGGGATGTATTCAAAATGTTGTGCGTTGACGCTGGAATACAGATGGCAAAGCCCTATTACGGTGTTCCAGCACACAGAAAAACTGTAGGGCTTCTGTTGGGCCTACAGGTTTAACTATCTTCATGCACCTACAGAGCCTTTTTTGGCAGGCACATACAAGCTCTGGTGCTCTGATCTACTTTCTTCAGCCTTTGTTACACTTCTGTCCCAGATAAATGTGGTAGCACAAGTGGCTGCAGCTGTAAATGTACAAAAATAACCTATTAGAGGTTACTTCGTCTTCTCCCTTTTTCTCCCTTTCTCTCATGAGAACCCAGTGGAATAGCATGTCGCTCTTTAAATACAATAGCTTTTACAATGCATCCAGCAAAGACTAAAAAAGAAAATCCCTGCCTTAAACTTACCTTACATTTAAGAGAGGAAAATTTGAATCAAGGAACAATGAAGGGGTTTCCCCCACTATTTCTAGGAATCACATTTACCAGTCAGTGGGGATCTTTAAAAGTTAGAGGTTTACATGTGACAGAACAGTGCAATGGTAGATTTTGGTAGATAAAATGTGTGTCAAAAAGCAAGCTAGTGGAGAAGAATGACATGAGTACCACTCAAATTGTCACACCTATGATCAAACTGGGCAAAAAGATTGAAAAACCACTACAGTTATCTTCCACATTTCCATCTGTAATGTTTTTTCCATTTGACAAAGAAATAGGAATTTTTTTGAAGGTATAAAAAACCCCAATTGTTTCACACAGCACAGAAATATACAACTGTGCTGGTTTGAAAGCA
>VWPU01010138.1:0-15056 GCA_013398955.1 Callaeas wilsoni | reverse complement strand
GCGCCGGCGGCAGGTCGCGGCACATCCCGCGGACGGCGGGCGGAGGGAGGGCGGCCCGAGCCCGGTGCGCGGCCCCTCAGCGGCTCCTCAGCGCCGCCATTACCGGCCCGCAACTGACACGGAGCGGCGGCGGCGGCGGCGCACCGGGAACTCTCGCGAGAACCGGCCCGCCGCCGACCTTCCCAGCATGGCGCCGGCCCGGCGGGCCCCCTCAGGGCCGGCCGCCATGTTGGGTGCGGCGCGGCCGCCCTGCCCTCCCTCAGCCTCGGAAGAGCCTCGTTCTCCAGGGTTTCCCTCGGAGCTTTTCTTTTTCCCCTCACAGTTCTACAGGCTCGACCTGCCGGGTCAGTCCTCTTGCGTTTTCTGTGCAGAGCCCTGGGTGTTGGTGCAAGGCCAGGACTCGGCAATGCTAATTAAACGCAGCGCTGATGTTGGCATTCCTGAAGCGGCTCCAGCCGAAACTAGGGCACCGCTTTTTAGTCATTTGTGTTCATAGATAAGTCATCTCTAGAAAAATAATGCCTTTTTTTTCCCTTTTTTTCTCTTCCAATTACACTCTCTCAAATTTAAATTTAAATAAACATTTGCAGAACTTCAGAGACATGACTGCGTACCACGGGCTTCATTTCACTGTTAACACTCATTACAGACACGGAAGAATTTGTTAGTATACTGACTTCTAATGCATGGATTCCGCCCCGAAGATGCATTAAAACCACCCACGTTTCAAAAATAGGTCTAAGATAATCCAGCTATAGCAAAATTATTTCCACTGAAGAAAGTAAGTTATTAGAATAGGAAAAAAGAATTTCTTCCTACAGCTATTTTGGGAATGTTGCCTTCAGGGCCTGTCTACAGCATCCCCAGCCTGGTTTTCAGTCATTAGCATGATTGTTTGGTGCCAAATTTCTTGGGGGAGCACGGGGGTGGAGAGTTATCTACCCCAAACACTAAAGGATCGTGGTAACTACTGGAGCTACTTATTTCTTTTCTTTTTTTTTTTTAACTTCACTAAAAAGGATTAAACTATTTTTACATAGCCTCTCCTCTGGTAAATGGTCAACATTTTGCATGCAAGTTCTTCCAGTATGGGAACATCATAGGAAAACACCCTAAACACTGAGAGATTACAAGCTATGAAGTTTAGGCTATGCAGAACTTAATCACGTCACAATTACAGGATACTCATTTAGCCTTAATTTGGGTCTTTTACATATACAAGCTAATTACAGGGTACATTTTCCTGCATAAGCTTACCTCCTTTGAAAGAAGAGGTAAGCTTGAGATGCCAGTGGTTAAACCTTTGGAAATTATTTTGTTTTGCCAGATGAGGGGGGAAAAAAACACCTGAACATGGAGAGACAAGCACAGCTCCAATGGGAAAAAGTGGTAAGTAGTGCCAAATTCCCTCCTGAGTTCTCAAAGAGCAAACTTGCTGCTCCCAAATGCAGGAGATTGTAAGTAGTAATAATAATAATAATAATAATGGCAATTTCAGTCAATGAAAACACTATTACTGCAATGTATGGGAGCCCTGATTGCAGACTAGGGCAAATTAAATTATTACATTCCCCATCATCACATAGTGTTTGCTTAAATTTACTGCTTAATATTGCTGGACTGGCAGCTGATTTAAATTATTCAGCACTTTCGTAATGTACTGCCTCTTTAATTATGCTTTTAAACATAGTTTCTCTTTTCTGCTTGGAAGCAGTTTGTCTAGTTTCACGCTCCTCCTCCTCATCTTCAGGCAAAGTAGGCATCACATTAGGATTTTCTCAAACGTGGCGATCATTTGGTTTCAGCCAAATAAAATCCAAAGGCAGTGTTTGTATTCTGGTTTTGCTCCTATTTATTCTCTGTATCTGCCAGTGGAACCCAATTGTAACACTTCAGGTTACACTTTCAAAGATTCCCTTGCAGTGAGTGGAAAGCTCTGCCGGGCAAACGTCCTACACGACAAGAGAAAGAAAAAGACATTCTTGTGGGAAACGCAATCAGCTCGTGAAATTCTCAGTGATTAGAAATAAAGAAACCGTTTACCTGCAAACAGCCGCAGCTGAGAGAACGGCAGGGGTTGAACACACTCCAGCTGGATGAGCTCCCTAAAGGGCAAAGCAACGCAGGGAACAGCGGCGAGCGCTGCCCCAGCACTGGAGCTGGTGGATGGAGACACGCAGCGAGTTAAAAGTAAAGAGCCACATTCTCATCTTTCACTAACTTGGTTATTGCAGCTTTAAGAGAGAGGTTTGGAAAGTTTTCCACTCCTCACTGTTCTTGCACACCCCTTCTAAAATTAGAAAGGGGCAGCTGGCTACTGCAGCCAAGAGCCCCCAGGCTCCCTCCCCCCCTTCCCTGATTGACGTGGCTCCCAAGAGCCATGGAGGAATTTGGGGAAGGGTGCTTCCACCTGTTGGACATGGAATGAGATTTTCCAGGCATACAATTATAAATCCAACTGTCAGGAGCTGACAATAAAACAGGACACAGGACAGCTGTGTGGACTACAGGACACCCCCCTCCCTTTCTCTATACTCCAACGACTTTGCAGTTCATCTGACAGCAGAAACAATGCATGAAAAATTGGTCTCTCATAAAATAAAGGCATCACTTCAGATTTCTTCCCACAGTTTTCCAACTGTACCACAGGGTCCTAACACAGAATCTGGCAAGTTGTTCATGTACCATTACACCCCTCCAAAACCAGATTATCTTTCCTAAACACAGCATGCTGGCAATTGCACTGCAGATGGTGGATATAGCTGTGTCCTGTACAGCAAATACTTTTATGCCTACCTTAACGTGGAGCTGTCACCTTACCTTCTGCACTCAGTTTGAGCTGGACTTTTCATTCAAAACAAATAAAATTTTCAAAAACAAGGGTATGAAAACCACAACTCCTTTTTTTTTTTTTTTAATTTGCAGAAAGTATGATTTTGTTGATGTGAAAAAATAGGGGAAAAAATGAATTCCTTTTTCGAAGCCTGCTTAGCATGCTCCAAACTCAGCACAGCACAGCATGACTCAGAGCAGGGCGTGAGAGACGAGGTAACAACAGCTGGGCAGTGCTTTGTTCTGGGTCCCTTTCACAACATCCACTGCTGAAAGCAGTAAGGTATTTCCATCCTTGCAGGTGCCCACAGGTGACAGCAGGAGCAGCAGAAGAGGGGCCACACTCCTCCTTCCACCTGCAAGAGGCTCTCACCAGCTGCAGCTCCATCTGCTCACAACCCAAGCAGCACTTCGACCATTTCCAGTTTTTGCAGTGCTGTAAATCTTGTCTGCAACTTGGTGTGTAGCTGGTTCAGCCCCCCCAGGTGATCACGTTCTACTCAAAAAGTTTTTTTGCTAAAGACCACAGAAGAAGTAAAATCCTCTTCTTGGTCCCAAGGCCAGATCTGGTGTCTTTGCTCTGTAAAACCACATTTTTTCTGTCACAAACTAATTTCCTGATCTGCTGACGGTCAGGGACACTTCAACTTCACAAGTGAGACTTCTCTAGAAGGAGCTAAACTATTTCAGAGTTTGGAAAACATCAAATGGCTCCGTTTGCCCCAGGCAACGAAATAATTATACAAGCAGGATAGTAATCAGCTGCCTGTGAGGAACACAGACAGACATTACTCTTCACCTCTGGCTGAGTAGGAGTTGCTTAATGAGATCTGCATTAAGTACCTGTGGATATTTAATGAGAGCCTTTTAAGGACAAAGCCACAAACAGCTACAAAAGGACCTGCTGCTTCAAGAGCAGGAAGAGTCTTCTAATCCTGAGCCTTTCCCCCTCCTGTGGAAGGGGCAACTGACTGTATCCTCTTGTTTTTCAATTTTTTCAGACTAAGCAGCACCCTGTATTTGGAAATACACCCTTGTAGGCTTTCCCTACAGTTCACAACAACAACAACAAAGTGATTTTTCTTTGGTGAGCACAACATTGTCTTTCGTTTCCAGACGCCTTCCTATTTTCTCTTGAACTAGGAATATAGCTCTTTAATACCTCTAAGGAAGAGAAGTTTTAGAAACAGAAAATAACCTGTATTAAATATGTTTTATTTGTATGTGCATGGAATCTCCTGTCTTCATGTCACAACTCTTTTTTTTTTTTGTGGGGGCCAGTTCTGATAGGTTTTTTAAGTTATTTTTCAGTAAGACTGTCCCTCTAGTCAGCTCACAGTGCACTAGTTTGCAACACCAAAGGTACAGAATATGCAGCTAGGAGTGGAACAACAATGAAGTCATCCCTTTTGTCAGCTGCTGGCTCTCCTATCGGGCTAATGAAACGAGTGAACCGTATCTTATCACTAGTTCCAGCTGAAATCAGAACTGGGGAATTAGCACAAGAACACCCAGTAAAAGACAATTCACAGCCACTTCCTGAAACATTCCCTGTCAGACAAAAGCCTCGATATTATGAAATACATGTGTCTGCATCCCAGTATCTACCACTCCACTCAAAGTTTCTTGAAAGGTCTAAATTCTGCAAAAAGTTGTATTTTAGGCATCTGTACTTGGTCAAAGGTGAAATGAGCAATTTAAACACAGAGGAAAAAAAAAGTCTGACCACTTAAAATTCAATGGGCAAGTCTTAAAACAGCTTTATAAAACAAACAAGTGTGTTTATTTTGAATCATTACTAAAATAGTTTACATAATATACAAATATGCTATGAGGACACATTTGAATATAAGTCACAGTTGGATTTTTTTTAATAAAAAACATTTGTCCAGTGAAATGTTCAAAATGTAAATGCCATCTTTTCCCTCCTGAGCTATTAAACATCCAGAACAACAGCACTTCCATGTCTTCTTACTGTTTTTATTCCTGCCCATTAAAATAGGAAGCATTATCCACTGCTGGCTCTCAATAGTTAGAACAAATCCACCTCTGGTTTAAGTGACCACAGCTCTGTGTGTCTCAAACTCTGCTCTTTTATACGCCTCAGGTGATTTTGGTTGATTCCACTTAACACCCCCAACCTTGCCTTGCACAAAGAAGCTCCAGCTCCTCCACAGGTTTTCCTGGTTGAAAAGGATTTTTTTTTTTGCAGCAGGACAGCTCAAGGGGCTTGTGAATGAAGGATGGGCCCAATCTCTCAGCTGTTACAAGAAAACACCCTAATAATTTGAGAGCATCTTCACACTTTCCTTCATACTCAATAAAACCAAATGGGACATGGACCAATACCTCAGAGCATGAAGTAACAGCAATGAAATGGAAGTGCTGTTATTCTCTTTATTTTTTTTTTACACAAAGTACTTAACAATAGAAGCAGGTACTTGTTTTTAATCTGGTGTGAGGAATTCTTGACATAAGAGACTAAAAAACATTTTAAAAGCATGCTTTGCAAATCTCTTCTTTTCTAGAAATTTATACAGCAAGCAGCAGGTTATACACAGATACAACAAGAAAGTTATTTTTTTAGGATATCAAGTAACACAAATAAATAGATTCTCTCAATGCAAAAATAATTATCTTAGTAAAATGAGAAATAACCTATGTCTTCCTAAAGTTTTGTTTGGAAAGGAGATTGTATGTACACAGGGCTGACATTTTATCATTTCCATCCAAATTTTAAGACTTGCAAAACTTTGAAAAAGAGCAGAGAACTCCTGCAAGCAGCCAGGTAAAGAGGTACTGAGGGATTAACTGACAGACGTTAGTACTACTGACTTTAAGCAACCTTTGCACCTCAGCTTTTCTCTCTCTCCAGAACTGTTTGGGGCAGGCTCATGTAAGGAAGAAATGCTTGCTGAAAGGTTCCCTACAAGTCACAGATCTTTCAAGCAATTTTGCCACTTCTACAAGTGGCCAGAGACAGCTGACATCTATGCTGTGATCTAAATTGATCAGGAAAATGCTTGTGCTTAGACTCACATCACTTTATCATCATTTTCAGTTTATTTCTTATGTTAGAAGAAAAGTAAGCAATTCTGGCAGATGAAGGTGATGGTTTTACATTCTGTTACCTTGTCAAATGCGATACCAGCTTTATGCACCACCAGAGCTCCTCACAGCAAAGCCAGCAGTGCATCGAGACAAGTTCAGAGGCAGATGTGTGACCCTGCACTGATGCACAGCAATGTCCAGCTCCAGGACACCAAGGCTGAACACAATTAACCAACAACCAGCAAGTTCCTTGCTTACACTCTGTGATTTACTTAGAGAAGTCTCAGTTACTTTGGCAGAAACAACCCTGCCAGTTGGTGGAAAGTCTCTGCACAGAAAGGACTGGTTTGCTGCTGCCTGAGCTCAGCAGCCACACTAAGTTCTTCCCCGTTCTGCCTTGCAACACACATTTTGTGTCTTCCTCCTTTCCGAGGTGGTCTCCAGCAACTTTTATGTGCATCCCTCCAGAGGGAGGCCCTTTTCAGGCCAAACAGGCAACACAAGATGAGATATCCGGCTCCACAGTCCACTCAGCTTATCTGTGTCCATGCCACTGTAAGAACTAGGAACATCCGAACCGGTGAACTTTGCCCAGAGGAAATCCCGGACTTTCTCCTCCACTTCTTGAAAGGTGAGGCTCTTTCTCAGCGACTGCTCGTCCAGGAGAACTGTCAGCAGAAGGGCCACGTCCTTAAACGCCGCGTTTTCATGGTCACAGTACTTGTAAAAGATTAAGGTGGAGCCTGCGGGCAGTGACTCGAACCGATGCACCACCGCCACCTTCTTGCCTTCTGTGAAAGCAGAGCTGAGCTCCGTGTCCACCTCCAGCTTGACAACGTCACTGTCCAGCACGGCCTTGTCCACCCCATTGATCCTGACTGCAGTGGCATTCTGGGAGGAGGCAAAAGCGTCGGCAATCTCGTTACTCAGGCACCTCAGGGCCTTCTCGGCTTCCTGGCCAGCCGTGAACAGCAGGATAGCTGGCTCCAGGTGCACACGGGAAGCATTAAGACGTTTCTCAAGGAATGCGTGGGCTCTTCTCCACAGATTGGGGTCCTGACTTTGGTAAGTATTTTTGAGTTTCTTCATCCGGGCCCGAAATTCTTGCAGAATTTCAGCGTCTCGACTTGAGGAGGTTCCAGCTCCAATTCCACTCCACAGGACATAAAGCAATGGGACAATAATTAACAGAACCAGTAACAAAGTCCACATCTTGTGAAATCCATTCTGCGATTCACCATCATCTACAGAGAGAGGGAGCAAACAAGAAGAAAACAATGTTTTAAAAGGCATCAGAAGTCAACAAGTGAAAGGAAAATAAGAGGAAACAGTGAAATCATCCCATTCTCAATACTGGTACAGAAGTTGAAGAGCATAGAAAAGACAATTGAGTTTAAAACACCCAGACAAACCACAAAACAAATGTGAACACAGTTTTGAACTTCTTAAGCAATTTCGTGAAGTGACAGCATTAAAAAAAAGAACATTTTTACACGTTCCCAGATTCACTAAGACTACATTAGACCTTTTGCTGAAAAAGGAGCTTTTAAAGTTCATCAATATTCCATTCGACTTAATAAAATCCAAACTAAGAGCTTAAAATGGTTCTGAAATAGGTCAAAGTTTTTCCTACATTTATGCTCTGCAGAAAATGTCCTATAGAAAACCTGGCTGCACCAGAATGGTTTCTGTGTTATTTCTCTTTCCTATTCCCGTAAGAATAAAAATAGCTCCTGCAGCAGTATTTGCATATCGAACACTGGTGGTCAATGCTATCAGAAAACGTTGTGGCCTTTGGATCAGTGAGCTTCACAAAGAGTACACACAGCAAACAGTGCACATCAATATCAGGTATTTTGATTTGGTTTCGTATTTGAACAGTTAAATTAACACTTGTTTCACGTACTACAAGCAAAAGACTCAATTCTGTTCCCAGTAAAATGAGTGACAAAATACACCAATCTTCCTGGAGACAGAACCGCATTCCTTTTGTTACCTTTTTATACCCTAATTTTTATCAGGACAACAACACAACAATGGTTAAATAACACCACCACAAGCCCTGCCTCAGTTTTACTCTTGTAAACACTACAGATGAAAGACCTTAAATTCAGGTGAAAATGTTACTCATTATACAACACCCTTCCTTCCTTCACGCTGATGACATGTCCTAGCAAGCAAATCATCTGTTCTGGCAAGGACCCTCAGCTTAACACCAGCTCCCAGGAACTGTAATACCTGGAAAGGCATGAAAATGGTTAAATATTGCACAAGCACAAAACAGAAGTGAAAGCAGAAGTCTTACTTTTGGTCAAAGGCTGTGACTGCTTCTCTATACTGGACTGATACCGAGATTTACTTCTGCCTGTTAAGAGATTAAGAAAGGAACATGAGAAAAACACTAAAACAACAATTATAACCAATCTTCCAGCAGGGAGCTGAAATCACCAAACTGCATTATTTTCAACAAAAAGCTGTTCTCAGTTACGCTTTTACACACAAAGTTCCACGAAGCTTACAGAAGGGTAACAAAGCACCTTGCTGAAGCAAACACAGTCCTGCTGAGCTGGAGTAAAGGTGAGGCTGTCACCTCATCCCAGGTGGGGCTGTGACAAATTCAGGGTTTTAGGTTCTTTTCTGCATCATTCACCCCCTCGTGCTCAACAGATTTAATCTTGAACCAGGAAAATGGCACCTTCACCACTATTGGCAGTCTGAGAAGTCTCACTCAACTGTCAGAGCAACTCTCCATCTCTGCTATTTGCCAAATGCCAGTTCCCAAAACATCCTGACAATCTCACCTAGAAAGCACAAGTCCCCAGTCTACCACAAATCACCCCCAAAGATTTTCAACTCTTGAAGAACTATGCAAATAAAACTCTATTTCAAGTACAAGGTGATAAAATGGAAGAGATTTAACAACTTGTTATTTTCTGCACAAGGATCTCATGTCCCAATTAAGTTTCCTGATTTTGCTCAAGAATTTGAGAGGCACAAAAAAATGGAAGCTTAATTAATGGACACACTAGAAAAACAACATAATGTAGGATAAATAGCAAAACCAAAGCAATACGTTAAATGCATAGTCTTATTTTCCCTCTCCATGCAGCTTGGGTTGGAGGCCTGCTTCATCAGCAGTAAGTTTCTTGGGATGAATTATGCTTTTAAAGCAAAGTGCAAGCTTTCAACTTCAAAATATACTTTTAGTTTATTTATTTAAATGGGGTCAGACAGCAAAGTACACGAGGCATTATCCATAAAGTGTTATGAACAACTTTCCCAAGAGACCAGGATGAATATATACTGTGCAATTTTTGGTCAGCATGTTTTCTGCATCTAGCCCGTTAATTAAAAAGACAGGAGAATTTCTGTCTCCTTGTGAGCTACAGCAACTGGTTCAAAGCTGAAGGCTCTTTAATAATACCTAACCAAATCAGGACACTGTCAATGGCACTATTGAGAATAAACTGAACAAACATACCCTGCAGTAGTTATTTAAAGACACTGAAATAAACTCTATAACCTTGTTTCTGTATGAATGTAATCGCAGAAGGTGCTAAAAGCAGCTCTGGTTTAAGCTGGGGCTTAACTGGCTTAATGAAGTGCCCTATTCTGTAATTTCAACCCCCTACCCCAAAAGGGCACAGCCATGGAGCTTGTCACTGGCTAAGCTTATCTCAATCTTCTAAGAGTTAACAGCTCAAAATCACCTCGATTCTGTGATACTTCACAATGCAGCTCTGTTTGCACAGGTTAGGTTTCATATTTAGGTGACAGCTGTAACTCATACACTAGAGGAAAAAATAATTCAATATACAGTCTAAACCCAGATCCTACTCTGCCTGAGAATTGTGCCTTATTTACAACACAATTTGCACAAAGGCCAAGTAAATTATGCCTTGCTTAATTAAAAAAGCGTAACTTCTGCAGATTTCAGAGTTTTAAGTGATCTTCCAAAGTTCTTCACACAACACAACGAATCACTCCTGCAGCACCTGGAGTGGCACAGAAAAGTAAAAGTAGCAGACAAGAGAGAACTCCCTGCATCAATTCATTTTTCAAAGGCATTTTGCAGATGTGCAGCTACCACAAGATGAGCTTCTCTTCCTGAAGGCACCACAGTTTAAAAAACCAAAACAAAAAGAAACAAAAACCCAAGCAACCTCTGCAGGTTCTTCAGACTGAAATCTGATTTACAGAACTTTGTTTATCTATACCTATACCCGTTGAGGATAGAAACAAGCACCAAGATATTACTAAGAATTCAGAACATCTCTTTTCTTCTTCTTTCAAGTACTCCTCCAATAGGAAAAAAAAACCCCAAAACCAAAAAAACCCAACAAACCCACAGGAAAAAAACAAAAATTTGAAACACTGGGAGCTGGTCATTAGAGGAGCAGACTGGGTTTTGCCAGCAAAGAAAAATGCTGGTTCTTTCCAGGAGTATAGAACAACTAATTCAATCATAGGAAGCCACCACTTCTCAGGGGAAGGATAAAAGGGAAGGTTTGTGTACAAACCAACATTCACTGCCACCAAAAGGTGAAGGTTTTGTTCCCTTCCTCAGCTCACCCCCACAATGCCTCTACTCCGTGCTCTGCACTTACTGTCCCATGAGTCAATTCCAAAAAGAAAAATAAAAGAAAAAGTGGAGCATTTTCTGTGGTCAGCAAGTTGAATAACCTCATAGAAAGGCTCTGACTGGAGTGTGCTGCCTTCTCCAGCTTCTATTTGAATCTGCCTCCTGAGTGCCTGTCCATCTTCCCAGACAGTGTCCCAGGGCACCAGAAAAACCAGAAGCAGAAGAAAGCAAAATAATTCTGTCCTTTTCATCTAATGACAGGGTAAGAGTAGGTTCTCTTGTTTTACTTACTCTGTGGTGTAGAAGTTGAGTAGCACCCCTGATTTTTCTCAAGGAAGTCAGCCTTTATTTCTGAAACCAAAGCACAAATGGAAGAATTCAGTTACCACATCAGAGGTCAGAATAAGACAGACCAGCCATACATGCTTTTAGCTCTTTCTATGAAATCCTCAAAGCTTATTAGGGCAGGAGGATATGCTGTGCTGCCAAACCAAGCCTGTAGCACATGAACAGCCTCTTGGATCCCTCTGATCTGGAGAAAGCTACTGTTATCTATTAGAAAGGGCTTAATTTGGCCCTTCACCCTGCTCTTGCCAATGAGACAAATCATTCTTCTTCTGTCTTTTAAAAAGACACATAACTACCTTCTGTGGCAAAAATGATCCCATTTTTTCCTCATTGTACCTCCCTATTGCTTCTGTAATACACATCGAGAAAAATCTCTGAGCAAGGAGCAAAGTGCTCCCTCACTTTGAAATCACTTGGTGTACTCATTCCCCTTGCTAAAGTCAAAGATAACTCACCTTTTTAGAAAAAGAACAGTTTTAGTTTTCTTTGCCTGAGGCAATTAAAGATCCACTCCCCTGACAGTTTTTTGAAGCAGGAGTGGTATTACTCTTCTTTTTGTTTTCCTTTTCAAAAACCACACAGTTGGGTATTTATCAAAGTTGAAATCTGCCTTTTCTTAAACTTTAAGGTTTTACATCCAAGCAGATTAACATCATACTACAATCAGTTTTACTTTGGCTCAGACAGGAGCATACACTGAAAATTTATTTTAAAAAAAACCACCACCTTTTTTCATCCATTCAGATTTCAGCTCAAAAACTCCCCCTTTTCTAACAGAACTGAATTACTGTCATTTTAGTATATTTAAGCAATCATTTCTTACACCATGGAAAAAGTAGTGATAAAAGGTGTTACCTTTTAATGGTGTATAAATGCTTGGCTTCTCAGTTTCGTTACTGTCATAAGCCTTTGCATTTTCCTTTACTGCACTCTCCTCAAAGTAAATTGTAGTACCACCTGTCAGGAGCAAAAAAAGAACAAAAAGAAAAAGAGGATTAGCAACATTATAAATCTGAAGATGTAGTTTCAGAACATCCATGATCTAAACCAGTGATTTTTCAAGTTGTGAACTCACAAAAGTAACTCTCTTAAAATGCGACAAAAAGCAAGTAGGACTTGAAATGCTTATGGTAAATTTGAGTTCACTAGAAATAGAGCTGTCTACATCACCACGCACTTCTTCAAAAAAAAATTAGGAGTTCTTGGATTAAAAACATGAATACTAGGACCCAAGAAATTCCTTACACTAAGGGGATTCAGTGTAAACCAGTAAGTACACACCATGGGAGTATAGAGAGTTTTTCCCACAGCTTTTACAAACAATAATTGTGCTGTCTTATGCAGCATTGGGCAGAGGGGAAAAGAGACAGAAGCAAATATAGAAAATAAGTCCCCTTTTAATGTAGTCCAAGCCATCCTTTAGTCAGGTCTTGTTCTCTCCTAATCCATAACAGCAACCTGATTTAACCCCTCAGGTAGCTGGGAGGAATCTAAAGCAACATCTTTCAGCTGTTTGTCAAATTACAGCTGAATTCATTCAGCTGTGAAACCCAGCTTAGTTAATGTAACTAACCAGAGAGAACAAAGCCCTGTAGGGTATCAGAGGTCACAGAGCAAAGGTCAGGGCTGGGGAGCCAAAAGCAGGAAAGGATAAAGTGCAATCCCAAAATCAAGAGGCTGAAAAGAAAAAGCTCGGGTATAGAATAAAAAGCCGTAGAACAGTTGGGACACAGAGATCATGGCACAGATACCAAGCACCAGCAGAGCAAACAGCAAAGGGAAGAATACAATTGGTAAATTTTTTTCCTAACATTCACTCTGGGCCCTTTTACTCTTTAAACAGCCCAGGGTTCTCCTGGGGTTTAATGTGTTTCTGTAGCTCTTTCACCATATGCCAAGGGCAATGCACAGCTTGCCACCTAGTGTTTAGCAATTTTACTTCAACAAAGAAAACAGCCTTTTTCTAATGTCTTCTGGCAGTTTCAGCACACCAGTGTATGTCAAACATACAAAGGAGAAAAACAAAACCACCGAACCCACCCAAACCACAAAAAATGGGAAAAAGCTGTAAGTGTTAAACTATGGTAAGTCACAGGTGCAACAGTAACATATTTGCACACACTGAATGGTTTAAATCCATCTTAAAAAGCTGTTAAGTGACTGATTTCCCACAAAGCTCAGAACAAAAGTACTCACCTAATTACTTTATTTTCAGGAATGCCAAACCACATATCCATAATATTTCACTAGGTACAGAGGTGTTACAAGGAAAATCTCCCTAGTAATTGTGACCAGAAGACCAAAAAGATCTATGAACCTAAAGCAGGCTACTCAGGCAGTCCCTACTCTTAATTCCTCTCCCCTTCTTGGCATCAATCGCTACTCTTTGTGTCTCCAAGAGTTCTTAGAAGTTGTAGAAAGGAAAGATGTATATAAGACAACTTCCATGGAGATTGCTAGCATGTATCTTCAGCTCACTGATCTAGAAGCTCTCTGATTCAAGGCAGGGGTTTTTAGCTCTTAAAATGCTTCAAGCTCTTCTTAAAGCTTTTCAGCTCCCCAAGCAAGCTGCCTAACCTGTAATTAAAACCTTAGTAGAAGCCAGAAACCAGTTTCTCAAGGTGTGGTTTTGCTTCCATTCTGTTCTCAGGGAAGCAGGACAATTATGCTCCAGTAACAACCCACCCTGCCTCATATAACATCCCCTAAACTCTGTAGGAAAAGCACAATACTGCACATCTACAGATAGGGGACACCAATCCTCTGGTTCTATATAAACAATTAGAGTCTCTTATCATACTTTTACACCTGTTGTGCCTATAATCCCACACAGCTGTTAAGAGCTGGGGAGGGTAGGAAAGAGAGGAGCCTCATTTTTAGGGCCATCTAATAAAAAAACCCAACCCTCAGCTGCACCTCCTGAAGCAGCACAGCCACGTTTAAAACACTAAGCCTATTATACCCTGTTAGCCACCACGTGGGAGCAAGAACTTTTTTTCCCACAAACCTCTGTACTTTCCTAAAGAAATACTCATAACCTTGCTCTTCCTTTCTCAAGATAAGATTTTTTTTTCCATGTTTCCTGGAAATTCTGCCTCTGGAGCAGAATACAGGCAGCCAATTCTCAGGGAATAGAGAACAGTCCCAGTTTAGCCCAACGCATCTCTGAGCACTGCTACACACTGATATCGTACACACCCCAAAACAAAGGGGAAGGAAGTACAATTTATTCACAGTTTCCTGGTGGAATGACGGGCTAAAGCCACATGACTGTATTACACTGAGTTAGCACGTTTCTATAGTTTTGAGAAAGACACAAGTTTCATCGACTAAAGCAACAAGTAGGTGACCCACAGTGCTAACACAGCAGCTTGTCCAGCCCAGCGTCCAGGAGCAAGTCCCAGAGCATGCCTGGTGTTTCAGAGGACGGACAAGCCCCAGTTATGCACTTCCTCATCAGCAATGCTGCTCCCTGTAAGGAGCACAGCCATTGAGGAATTGATTCCTGCAGCTCAGGATACCTTATTTAAATGCCGCCTTTCGAGACCAAGCAGTGTCAGTAAACTTTGAATGCTGTGATAAAATAATGTTCCAAGTGATGCACTAGGAGAAACAGCCACCTAAGGGCTTCAGCGTGCTCTGCATGCACCGATCCTTTAGAGGACTACTCCTCCTTCCATGCCTCGTCTATGGGATAAGACCCACAGCAGCATTTCCTCACCTGTGTGCCAGAGCCACGGTAACACCTCCCAAGGAGCTAGAACCCAATAAACCCCATTTCCCTAAGTCTGGGGCATTTCGGCCCCTTTGCCAGCGGTGCGGACTGCGAGCCCTGGGAGTTGAAGCCTACCTGGCGATCTATACGCTTTTATAGGGGGTCGCGTCAGGGAGTCTGGGGTCCCAAAGCGATGCTCGTCCCCTGAAACGAGAAACGCGTGAGGGGCACAGCCGGCAACTCAGCTCAAGCCCACCGGGCCAGGCCTGACAGCCTTCCAGGAGCACCGAACTCACCGGGACCCCGCGCTGTTTCCAGCGGCGCGGTCCCGTCCCAACACGCCCCGGACGGGAGCGCCCCGGCGCCCGCCCGCCCCACTTCGCGCCGCCCCACGGCGCCCTCAACCACAGGATCCACCACGGACCGCCGCGCCCGCGCGCACCGCTCACCCTGCAGCGCGCCGTGCTGGGCCGCGCTGTCCACCTCATCCCCGGGCTCCTCCGGCCGCGCCGCCGCCAGCCGGGGGCT